>VZZY01018446.1:45961-70581 GCA_013400335.1 Eurystomus gularis
AAAGCCACCACTTAAAAAAAAAATAGTAGTAAGAGTTCAAAAAAAATCTTTACCAATCTTACTACCAAGCAGATCTTCCTGAACTCAGAGGGACTACAAAGACAATAGGGTATTACTCAACACGTGAATAATGTCAAGAGGGGAAAGTACAGAAAATTAAACTATTCCATGCTTTCATGAGCTCTAGCAACATCCTTGATAACTGCTACAAAGGAAAAGATAAATGTCTATTTTAGCTATTCGCTTCTATTTAACTACCAAGAAAATTGTCTAGTATAGTAGCCTCCAGCTAACAAACACTAAAAGGAAATGGTTATCTAATTTCAAGTTACAAAAAAAATCCCAGTTCTCCCATTTGTATTGAGATTTTTAAGGTCTGACTGAAGGAGAAAGGAAATACTCAGAGATTAAAATAAACAAGAAAAAAATTCCAAACTTAGCTTTTGTAAAATAACAGAACGCCATTCAAAATGGTCTTTCCAGGTGAAATTTTTTCACTCACATTAATTTTTTTGTCCTGAATCAATCCAAGCTTTTGTAAAGCACGCTTTTCTCTATGTGTACATATGTATATACATACACACACAGCAGTGTGCCATAAAGCAAATGTGAATAAATATCTTTGCTGGAGTCTGTACAACAGACTCCCCATAGTATTTACTCTTCAGGTAAGTTTGTGTTCGCATGTGTATATGCGCACACACAGACTTTGTACATGTGGGCACTTATGTGACCAAAGTGCAAAGTTTTTCAGAGTATAATCAGAGCTGAGTACACGCTTACTCAACTCCACACTGCATTGTCAGGTTTGATTTTTCTGTTGTGGGTTTTTTCCCCTTCACCCCCCCCCCCCACCTCCCTTTCAGATTAAAGCCTCTTTTCCACGCAAACTTATACATTGTTTTGTTAAGTAAACGTTTTCTTTCCGATTCACATTTTGTAATCCAGACCATTCTTGGTATAATAGCTTTAAGAAATAAGAAAGTGTGTGATGACCAAAGCCCCGTTGTTCAAGTCATACTCTTCCATATTACCCTTCAAACTGGAGACTTTGAAAAGTAATTTGTTGCCATAGATAAAAACAAAACAGACATACCAGAATCTTCAACTACAGAACCAAGCATTTAAGACTAGAATCCAAGGTTAGAAGATGACAATGCAGAAAGATGCCAACAATGCACAAACGGTAAACCCAAGTGTCTTGCTCCCCAGTGCAACAGGATCTCTCTTTGCTAAATCTTCAATACTCCATCCTGCTAGATACTGCTGAAGCACACCAATATAGACTTCAGAATAGTCTCCAAATTTAGAATCAAGTTTCTAAGAGGAATATAGATCTGGAATAGTGGTCTTCTGCTTTAAAAGTACACTTAATAAACAAGCAGCTTTCCCATAGAAGTTAAGAGATGGGACACTGTCCATCTAACACTATGATGGTACATACCGTCAAAGAATCTGATGGCCACAGAACTGTCACATTTCTACAGTTAAACGCAGCAAGAAGAAAAAAAATCAAAACATTATTTATCATTTCAGCAAGCTGGTTGACTCTTACACAAAAGAAAAGTACCATCATATGGAAAGCTATCTTTTTCATTTTTAAAAAAGCAAGGAAAAAATAAAGATCATCCTAACCTTTTTCCCTAGTTCCACCACACTGGTGATCTCACAAGTCTATTACCAGTCATTTTGCTTGAATACATCTAAAAGGTTAATATTTTGACTAGGTTTTCTTTTAATATAAGTTAACGCAACTTCAACAAAATAAGTTGTTAAACAAATCCTTTGGAACAACTTCACTGTCTGCACCCAACTTTTACAAAAACTGATGAAAGCAGCAACGGAATCATGTTAAACTCATAATAAATAATTCACATACAACATGTTAAATTACAAAGAAGGATTAAATTGCCATTTCTACAACTTCTTATAGATTTAGCAAGTTTCTAATCCGTTTTATATCAACAGCAGTATGTATGCTCTTCATATTAAATTGAACATTGAAGGACTGTTTAGAGGCATTATTTATAAAGCAAGAACCACCAAAGTGAGCATTACAGAACTTCAATAAATGTTTAGCTTTTTTCCAGTATCTGTTCTCAGAAAGATTCAGGGGTTGTCTATCCACTTGGTAAGCTTCTTCCTCTTCATTACTCAGGAAGAGTCAATGTCATGACCTCCAGCTTCATTTTGAAATACTGGTTAAACCGAACAATTGCATACCTATCCAAAGGGAGAGAGAGATTTGAAGTTAAGAGCAAGTAACTCCTTATATTAAAACAGCCACACTAGGTAGGACTAGTCAGAAGTCCACCTACCATGGTCAATGTTGGAAACAGGGTACTCTTAGCAGCTGCCAAATGAAGAAATCAAGACCAGTACAACCACGTCATGGTGCTTCCTCACCACCACCCCCCAGTCCCAGCTTGCTACAGTTCACAAAACAAATGCTGTTCTGTGATTATCAAAGGTGGTGTTTTTGTGTTTAATAGCCTTTAATAGCTCTTACATTAAGTGACAACCAACAACTACAATTTCAGAGAAATCTGATCTTGATCATTGCAAGAATGACATTTTATTCAAAACTGACAAGTTTTTGCGTTCCGCTACCTGTGCTTTAACTTGGGTTTTTGTGCCATCTAGTGGTTACTAACAAGTATTTCTCCTTGAGAATAACTAGTAACAAGAATTTCACATTTGTCTCATCTACAAAGTGACACAACTAAGCCTAGTAAATTGGTTTAATTAGTGCAAAAAAATTCTAAAAGCGGGATCTTTTGCCAAGCAAAACGATTGATTTTATCGCCTCGCCCAGTCTGCAATGGAGACATGAAATAAGTTGCTTGTTGTCATGAAAGACCATTTTAAAAAATGCGAAAGACATGCATCTACCTGAAACAGAACACCAATTGGCCAGTGTCTCAGGAAACAGAACTTAAGATTCATTGGCATTACAAAGACTCTTTAGAAGATTAGGAATTTCCAAGATCAACTCTCTAAACAAGATCCCCATTTCTTGACTCTTGCAGTTGGAAATGTAAGTCTTGCACCTGTCTTAGTACACCACACTGACCAACCTGGCTTTTACACCTTTTGTGCCTCCAACAAAAGCCACTCAATGCCTCTAAACATTTATTTACTCCTCTAATTATGTTCCTTCCCTTGTTATACCATGTGTTTTAGCCTGGGGCACATACTAACTTAGAGAACTTTCAGCAACAAAAAAGCACAGACAAGACAGCTTTTACTGTCATGTTTTCTCTTAAGAGTTCTAGTATGATCACAGATTAGGTCTGTTGCTCAGACCTCAGTTTCTCTGATATCCAAGTTGTGGCACTAGATGGCCCCATAGGTCCTTTCCAGCCTTAAGTACTCCATGCTTATAGTTAGCAAGCACACTTACCCTAGAAAATCAAAGTCAATGGTGGAATATTTGGCCTGAATTAGAGCCCACAGCCCCCAAAAGAAGTGGGAAGCCTGAAAGAAAAAATACATTAGTGAAAGATTATTCTATAAATCCAACACATAATCTCACATTGAGACAAAAAGTTCTATCTACAAGAGAAGTCTCAAAACCCAATCTTTTTGTAAGGTTATTTGATATCTCTTTATCAAAGATTAGTAAGTGAGTATTATAGAATCAATTACTGGCATAAAGTGGAGTAAAACTATTGACCTCCTGACTCTCCATGTGTTATTTTCAAGAAAAAATGTTGCATTTATTAAATAGGTCATCTATTAAATACTGTTGTACAACTATATACACCATGTTTAAAAAATGCCCATAAATATGACTACCTTGTTGCTACTGCTAATTATATTTACATATATATTATTCTACATGTATCCAACTCTAGTGCAAACAAAATTCCTTTTGAGTCTTTCATTACAACCCTTAGGCCATTATAACTACAACTACTCACTTTCACTACTGACTTGGACAAAGAGGTATGATCTGTAGCTATGTAAAAGAACCTCTAACTCATCAGCATTTACACGAATTTCTCATCTGTTCCAAGCTTACTTCCATTAGAAGTCCAGATAAGTAGTCTGGAGGTCTATATTCTGTTTCAGATTCAAACTATGGATTACATTACTGATACAATTGCTAGTCTATTTCCAAGAAATAAATAAATGTAAAAGGCCATGAGCTTGATAGTCTCCTTGTGGAAGGCCTGGACCACCCATCTTACAAGTGATACATTTCAGACTTCTGTTCAGTAAATAACTGCTTAGAGTAATTACATAAATTGCTTCCTGAAGCTTGCATGTAACACTTCACCAGAAGCATAGAAGACACATGCACAAACACCTGAAAACACCTTAAAATGACAACTGCTGTATGTACATGTGAGTCGTCCTTGTACCTTTAGAGAACTCTGCCTGAGAGTGAGCAATTTGGCATTTTACACCATCATCCATTAACTTTAGTTCATCTTTTCTCTTAAAGCTTCCCACATTAACTAACAAGAGCATTTGACAGTATTTGTGCATCACGTGTGGTCTATAGGCAGGTCTTGAGCTGTTCTCTAAACAGAACTCTATCCTCTTAAACATTAGGAAGACCATAGTTTAAAAACTGACAAAACAACACTATGTATTTTAAAACAGACCACCAGCCTACTCAATTGTAGATTCAACTTTCCTAAATGAATAGGACAGCTGAATTTAACAGTAGCAGTTGACAATAGATATTTTTAAAGAATAACAGCAAACAAGCTGGTATTCTTAAGGGCTTGTTTAATAAGCGTTTTCCTAGAACAGGAACTGTTATTTCCTCATTGCAACCATTAGCTTTTGCCAGAAAACTGAAGGCATTATAGTAACAGAGGCATGCTTGGGTTAGTCAGAAACACAACTGAAACAGGGCCAAACTGGCTTCTCAGCCCTAGTCCTCCTATGAATAATCTGGCATGCTAGGAGAAAGCAAAACAGTGATCTAGCTATTGGGTAAAAGGTACTTTTGCTATAACATTTCCTGTTACATCCTCTATGCAGAGCAAGATCAGGGCTAGCTAGAAAACAAAAAAATGTGAACCTGTATCTTCAGAAATCACACAGAGAAAGTTTGGGGAAAAAAAATGAAAACATCTTCAAACTACTTCTAACAGTATACATAATTGGGATATTCAAAGACTCAGTGCCACACCTATTGGAATTGCACTTGATGTGGTTTTTTTTTCCTGAAGGATAAGGCACCAAAGCCAGACCAAAATTGAGCACACTCCATTCTTTCAAAAATGAAAGAACAAGGAGTGAAGCTTTTATATCCAAAGTCTGTGAAAAACAGATTGACAGGAGGCAGCTCATAATGCACAGGACACCAGTAAAGAAGGAAGCAGATTCACACTGCCAGCCCTCACACTCTTCAGAAAGGCAGGACTTCTGGGGAACCACAGGAGACTACATGTACACTTTCCTACAACTTAAACCACTAAGGTGACCAGAACCAAGTCTGAAAGCAACTCCCTGCTTGCCAAGACACTGCAGACAAGAAAAGATTCAAGGTAGTACTGAGAGGCTCTAGACTGACCTAGTTTATTTATGAAAACACATCACTTAAAAAAAAAGTGTTCTAGTTTAATGAAATTTTAGCATCATATTTTAAAAAGACTTTTTAAGTCAGAAGATTTGTAGGTATTTATGAAGCGCTACCTTGCACTTCTGTCTTCTTACTATTATAGGTTCAACACATACCCACAATAGCTAACTCAGGAACTTGCCAGACCAATAAGCAGCCAATAAAAATACTTGCTAAAAGCTCATCTCATTTTCTGAATGCTCATTGCCTCTTTCACTAGGGATATTCTAGAGAATTTTTAACACACAACATAGCTTTGGCTGAAGAAGTTTCTTTACATGCCACAGCACTGAGAAACTGGCAATTACATTTGTCCATAGAGTAGCAGGCTTCTCTGTAGCATCTAACATTCTAATGAAGTGTTTGTTATTTACCAGTGCAAATTGATTGACTTGGACGTATAGAACTTCAACTTCTTTTTCGCTGACTTCTGTGCCAAATCCTTTATATTCTTTGTAGGCCTCAAGGTAAGATCTCAACCATTGTTCCTGTAATTTTCTGTTGGGATAAAGGCTGTAGTCTACCTCATTCACTCCTAGAAAAAAAAAAACAAACACCACTTATTGGAACTTTCCGATGTGTGAAAAGACCATTACAGTCACATTATTGGACTACTGCCTCCCTCCCCACCCTTAATACACACATGCAAAAACTCACATGAACAAACATCAGTGTTTTGACTTTGACATGACTTTATCAATTACATGTCGGCAAGGCTCTCACACATAACCAGAGCATTCAACATAGCAGAAGATTTATGTTGTATGTTTTCAGCCACATACATATGCTACTTGTATTCTGAGA
Organism: Eurystomus gularis; assembly: GCA_013400335.1. NCBI lineage: Eukaryota > Metazoa > Chordata > Aves > Coraciiformes > Coraciidae > Eurystomus > Eurystomus gularis. Next base: position 52,347 of record VZZY01018446.1, read on the forward strand.
TTCAACAAATTGGCTTCGAGAGAAGCCTCGAGAAAAAGTATTTCCATTATGAAACAAAAACCCTCCTAAACATATCAAATATTACACATTTCATAGGAAAGGGGACTTGTATGCAACAAAATACAAAGCTGAATCCAGATGCATATACATTGCCACCAAATAAGCCCGATGTTTGAGAAAAATTTATTACAAGTCTCCCTCTCTCCTCTGCAGGGTATTGGTAGAAGCTCATCTCCATAACCACTACTTTTGTCCTATTTTTCTTCCTGTACTAGATATGCTTAGTGAGAAGCCAAAGTCTACCAGGAGTCCCAAACCTGGATCACAATTCACTCCTGCTACCCACCATTTCCAGAGGATTTGGAAATTCTTCTTCAGTGTTATTTTATGAACAGTGCAGTGCTCTAGCACCTAAACTCTTCTCTATGTCAGACCCACTCAAGTTTAACTTAAAAAAAAAAAAAAATCAATCTCATTTTTACTGGATGGATAAAAAAATAAAGGTGAAGCACAACTGTTCTTCACAGGCAAAAAAGTAGTATTTGTGTGTTTAGTCTTTATTGGACTTAGCTCCTTAAAGATATAGTCAGACTCTGAGAAGTCCCAGATGAAAAATGAAATGCTCTCAAATTTAATTTGTAAAGAATTTAACTTCCTTTCCAAATACTTAAATTACCAAGTATACAACTTATATTACCGAAGTATACACTCTGAATTTGGTTTTAGGTATCTAAACTTCACATTCAGTTTGTGAAACAATGACTGGTGGATTAAGGCTCCTAATTTCACCATCCTGCACTTTCCATCTGCACTAATCATGTAGGTTTTTCCTTTTGCTCCATCTCAGACAACACAGCATACACTCAAGGTTATTATTCTTTTATGGAGTAAATGGAATAGGCATTCACTGAATAAAATTGAACTAGTTAATGAATGAATCTACCAACACCTTATTTCTAAAATCCTGCCATTTTCTTATCACACAGTCTTCACCTCCACTTCTCATTTCTAGGACATGACTCAAGGGCAAGTACTTAGCACACACATTCAAAGCCACCAAAAAAAATCCACCCAAAAAAATCACATAAGCCTGCCATTTGAAACTGTGGAACCACACAGCGTATTCTTAATATACGCCTAACACTGTAAAAGATATATCCACAGTATTTCATTAGAGTGGGCTGTCTCTGCTGTGTCCTTTCACAGAAGGATGCTGTGAAAGCTGTGAGTTCTGTTTATCTAACACTACCAAAACTTAGAACATGATGTTTCCATTTCTGTGTTAGCAGAGCTGCAAAGGAAGGGCATAACTAGCCTGCAAGATGAGATGTCAACACGTTTTTATATCAGCAGATGAACAGCTATACACACATCTAGATACACCAACAGAGAAAGAAAATGTGCAAGAGTGAAGCTTTTTTTTTTTATAAAACCAGTTTACCTTTACCTCAGAAATCTGATTTTTACCTGCAAATTCATTGAAGTGATTTCCAATGTCATAAGCCAGGTAGTTGTATCCAGAGTACTCGTAGTCTATGAACTGCACGTCACCTATGTGAGACACAACAGCAATAACATCAGTGTCCATATCAAAAAAAGTCACAGCCCTAATCCTTTGGTGTCCTTTGAAGTTTTGGGGGAAAACAAAACCAAAAAAAAAAAAAAAACCACACCACCACAAAACCACACACCCATCTTACTTGTGACCAGTTGTGTGCATTCAGACTTTCCAGGGTAAGGCTGTGATTTTTACAATATGAGATTCCCTTAAATATTCATTTAAGGAAGCTCTTGTTTACTTAGAAGTTACAATAATCTATCTTAAAACTCTGAATAGCAGAATTTCAATTTTAGCTTCTACCACATGAGGGCATCCCTTACCTTCAAAATAAGAAATACAGTAGCAGATTCTTTATTTAAATTTTATGTGGAAATAGCAGTTTTTCCCTGACTTAAAGAACAGTCCTGTTTATTCTCACAAAAGTGCATAATCTCCATGGATTATCACCTTGCAACATGTTGATATTTCCTTTAACATGCTGATATTTCCTGGTTCCTCCAACCACACTTACAAAGCAAGACTATTCTTAATTGTTTGGGTTTTTTTTCTTTTTTTTTTTTACAGCTGGCTTAAACATGGGTCTCAAGAAATGGTCAACCCTCAAGTCCTTAAAACCATAAAGCTATGTAGTGTTATGTAAACAAGGACTAATAAAGCAGCAAAGAGCCCCCAATGTTTCCAAATCACGTTTGCCTATGGCAAAGCTGAGGAAAATGCTTCGCTCAAGGTAATACAGCATTGAAGCTGCTCAAGCATGTCTACACCACATCAGTCAAAACATTAACAAGATGGATTAGGTAAAATTAGAGCTCTTGTATTTTAAGGCAAACCAGCAGAATTACTAAAAACATCAGAAAAGGAGCAATGGGTTATCTTAAGAGCTGTTTGCAGTAGAATATTAAAATGCAAAACCATACATTACCTACTGCTATGCTGAAATGCCTAATTTTCACAGTTGTACCCTTCTCCCTCTCTATATGCATTCTTTTGATGGCTAGCTGCATATTTGCTCAATAAAAACATACTCCTTCTGTGACAATGAACAATCTTCTTAGCATGACTTAACACATCTTACAGATACTAATGCTAACCATCAGAATTCCAAGTAAAAAAGTAAACCAAGAGTAATGTTAAAGTGTGTTACACATTTCCCAGACTAAGAATTTTAAGTGTCTAGTATACTGCCTCCTTAAGATTTATGGATATTGCACATACCAAATGCAACGGTTTTACCAGATAAATGTCCTGACCAACTTATCACAACTTTGTTAAGCATCCTTCCTGTGCAGTTCATCTTTACCTTCTTTGAAATACTAATGGATCAATGTTTTCCAGAGGAATAAATCTTGTCTAAGAACTTATAATGGAAGCTAAACCTCACAACACAAACAAAATTAGTCACAATCTTTTAAGTCAGTTTACTCTTACTATCACAATAAGAGAGGACTGCTTACCGAAGTTATGAGGTTAAACCTTTTAGGCTCTAACAAACCAACATGAAAATGGCCTGCAAATTAGCAGGCTCATCCCAGGAAAATCTTGTTGGCAAGGGAATATTGAGGTTCTTGAACTCTGAAGGGACAATAAATTTTACAGCAGCTGCAGCCAAGATCTTATAATATTGTCACAGATTAACTTTCTGCCACAGCTTGACTGGCAGGTTCATTTGCTTGCACTTCCCACTGGTTCTTTAGTACTACTTTTAAAAAGAAACACCTCTAAGTTACAAGCCAGCCAAAATGCACAGCCCAACCCTGGTTAATATTCTGCTACACAACTGATATCCTGAACTCTCTCCACCCTACAAACATTTAGTATTGCTTGTATTTAGGAGATTTTTCTTCCTTCCTCACAAAATACAAACACAGAAGGCAAGTCTGCTTGCAAAATATCAACATAAACAGTCTCAATTTTTCATGTGCAAATTTCATCTTAAACATACCTATAGAATCATAGAACCATTTCGGTTGGAAGAGCCCTTTAAGATCTAGGTGCTATTAGGAATTTAAGTACATCTAACATTTAAAACTTACTTCCAGAAATGAATAATATTACACACAATAAGAAATTGAATCTAACAAGACACAGGGTAGGTTGTTACTAGGCTCTCTCCTGTCACACAATGCATGTGAACAAGCGATGTGATAAACCTCCAGTCAGTGCACAGTAGCACGGTGCACGGCACCACAAGGCAACAACAATGGCATACCTAATCTGGAGCACGTGAAGAAAATTTGGCAAATTCACATTTGGTAAGACAAAAGTTCAAAGTGAAAAAGTCCTGCATTGTTACTGATCTCTTTCAGATTCATGCTAGTGTGGAACTCAAATTTAATTTTTGCATGAAGGTTCAAAATAAAGATGCACAGTTCTTTCTGTGAAACTGAAAGAAAGCAAAAACTTTAAGTTTGCCACTTCATAAATGCGTAACGCATACACGTCCCAGCTACCTTGTTTTAGAAGAAGCAGAATAAATTTTGCATTTAAATATCCATAGGATTAGAAGTTACTTTTAAGATTTACCACAGTTTATACAGGAAAGCCACTTCTAAAAAATATGGCATACATTAGCAGTATAGCATCCAGCTTGTTTTGATATTTCTACTAAGTATAGAGAATTTGTACATCCCATGGCTATCAGTGGGAGCAGGCAGACAAGAAGAGCCACTAGTCTAAGCACATCTGCATTTTAAGTGAGACATCACTTAAAACTAAGCTCTGTCATCTCTGTGGAGAAGCTAGTGTTATCAACTGGAACAGAGATATCAAGAGTATTGATTAGTTCAACTTGAAACACATTCCTTTCTTCCAGGGGTCTCCTAGTGTAGGCAACATGCAGTGTAATCCACAAAACCCACGTAGTTACAAAATGGAACATGTGTTCCATACACCAGAAATGTAATTTTTTTAAACAGATCAAGTAGTAGTCAAGAGCATCTGCTGGACCTCCTCAGGGAGCTGAAAGGAAGGAGGGTAATGACACCTCTCTTTCTAGCTCCTCTTCACTTTAACGGTTTAAGAAGGTAAGCACTTTCGACGTGCAAGTCCTAGCTGTAGTTACCACAGCAGAATGACGTATCCTGAGTTCCGTCCCATCCTGCTCATCTGATGACGCACTGATGCCCTAGAAGACAGCTTCAGGAAAGACAATGATCTATTCTATGAACATGTGAGAATTCACAAATGGGTCATATACCCAAAGAATAATTTTAGCTATAAATACCCAATATAGCTTTGCAAAACAAAATAGGTTTTTAGATCAAAACCAGAAGCCTTAAACATACCTCAGTCTTCAGAAGCACTGAGCACCCACAGACTCCTACCAAAGATCATAGAAAACATTGGGTAGGCAGAGGGAATAAACAGAACAAAACCAGCCATCTACCTACACACTTAACTTCCTGGCAGGTGATTTTAATGTATTCAAAAAGAGCACATATGGATACAGACAAAATACTGATACTTGGTCTTATTGAATAGCAACTACTTGAATACTCTTAAAACATCTGGTATTTTCAGAAACTCCCATGTCATGTTGGAAAAAAACCCCAAACTTTTAAGAGCATCAGAACACAAGGTCTATAAATAAACAGCACCAAGCATCAAGTATATTTTAACTATCTTGATATCCAAATTGTAATTAAAAGCAACATGAAGCTTTGAGTTATATCCTTCAAAGAGTAGATGATAATTATAAGTTCTGTAAAGTAACACTTGCAAATTTTCATATCCTGAGTCACTGAAAACGGACATTAACAAAACAGCAAGAGGCACAGTTCTCTCAGCCACAGCATGAACAAATTCAAATCAGGTAAGTGAAATTCTATTAAATGAAGCTAGCATTCGACATGCTATTTCAGTCTCAAAATTTAGAGAGATGAGACTGATTCTTCGGAAAAGCAGCAAGGGGCACAACTATGATTTTTCTTTCAAGTTTGAGAACTTAACATTAATTTAATGCAGAGGACAAGTCTAAAGCAAAGTACTGGGACAAGCCATAATCATTCTAACTGCACTGGACAAGAACCCTAGGATCTGTTGATAGTTTGTAGATTAGACACACACCCCCCACTACTCTGTGCCTAGTAAATGTGCAAATTAAGTATTCACATGATAAACACAACGCTGCTAAACCCAAGAAATTAGGTTTGTGCCACCTTCTGAAAAGCCAGATGAACATTAAAAGCTTTGCACAAAGTTTACTGAGAAGAAAAAAAAGTAAGTAGTTTATCTAGAAGACCAATTCTCTTTTTCAATTCCAGTTTAGAGTCACACCAAGGTCTTTTTGATACACGGAAGCCCTTTCTAGGTAAATTAATTAAGAGTACGGCATCAAAACTGTTCACTACAGTTTGATGCTATGCCTAATAAAGCACGTCTTTAAAGACTCTACTCTGTCCTCTTGCAAAATTATTTATATACCAACAAAAGCTTTTGTTCTGCTAAACAGAATTTCAGCAATACAAGTTTATTTACAGTTAAAGCTAAACTTCCACTTCTAAAATGGTGTTCCTCACCTGAATATTGTACTAACAGACAGATTAGCATTCTCTGCTCTGCAAAAAGTACACTACAAGAAACAGCTTTTAAGTGATAAATATTCTTTCTGCAGATGGCATTGAGGTTTGGTTACTATGAAAATTGTACCTGCTGTACCCTGATGGCAGAAGTTTTACAACACAGTACACATGCAGCATTCAAATATTAAGTTTAATATATTGATTTCATGTGTCCAAGTCCTCCCCCTCAAGTTGTTTACAGCTAGCCTGAAGTCAAAGTACTGTACATACCTCCCTCCTCCCCACCCTATCCCCAGACACTAAGCACTCACACACTCGTTATTGTAGGATTGCTCATAAGTGAAGCACTGCTGGCATTGTTTTTTCCTCCATTCTGTTTACAAAGAGAAAAGCATATAGCATTTGTTTTAAAAGTAGGAACTTTCCAAGTCTATTGACTGTGATAGCGAACCTTTTAAAGGAATTTCTTAGGGTTTTTTATAGCATGGTTCTACTATGAAAAGTGACTATAAAAACTACTTTTACCTCAACGGGTCTGTTCTGGAATGCTAAAACTCAAGGCAGTTTCAGCACTGAAAAAACTCACACAGTAAAAACAGGTATTTTTTGGGGGTACTACAATACCACAACTCCAATGTGTGTAACACCCCAAGCTGACTGTTTTGCCTACTTTCCATGGTTTTCCACCACATCTCTTTTTAAGCAGAACTAACTCATCACGGAAACAAAGTGCCAATTCAACGGTTTTACTTAACTCTTAGAATTTAAGGTTCATTTTAATAGCATTGTACAGGTATATATACCTCTACAGAAGTACTAGCAATTCCCTTCAAAAGTAGTATTGCTCAAAGGACAACTTCTAGACAAACCACCAAAAGGAGTTTTTCTCAATGCACGTGTATTCAGTGCATATCTGATGCAGAAAGTGATTATACATACACAGCCAGTTTCCATACTAAAACCAAATCCCAGTATGCTTTTGTTACGCTTTATTTAGAACTTAAGGCACATAAGATGAAGAGGCTGAAGACCAATTATGACTATTGGAGATTACTTCAGTTCCATTCACAGTCATTTCATTCACAGACTTTTGGCTTACATGCCAACAACCTTATCAAATTGTCACAAGCAAATATGAGGCTACTAGAATGAATTTGTTGTCGTCACTTCAGAAGAAAATCATGGTCAAACCTGATGAATTTGTTGCACTCAGTTGAGCTCAGGTATTTGAAATGGGAGGAAAGTTGTGCATTTTTACTGCACAATGACAATTCTAGTGTCACGAGCTTGCCTCTTGTTTAATAACCTATTTAATTGATTCATTTAGTAACCGAACCTCAAACCACTGAAATCAAGAAATAAAAGAAACTATGGGTTTATACAGAAGATTTATAGATTTTAATAAAGGCATTCTTTAACATCATGAACTATAAGTTAAATGCATAATAAAAACAAAAAGTAATTCATCTTTGCTAATACGTGTACTGCCTACAACTGTTTTAAGTATATATTTACAAAAACATCTTTAAGATACCCATGTATCTCCTGCAGAAAATAAATGGAGTCATTGAATGTAATATTAAGTATTACTAAGATACTGAATTACAAAAGTGTCTTCCACAATCACAAACCAGAACAATTCACATAGTATAGGTGAGAACATCTTCAGGTTATTTTCCATGCTTGTATGATTTCTTTTTTCTTCCTAAAAATCTTTATACAACTGGAATACAGTTAACATAAGCAATTACACCCTTTTAAGCCCAGTCATACAGGCAGGCTAGGGATTAACAATACATTAATTCCTTGAAGAAAAACAAGGAACGCCAACATTATTCCACTGTACAGCAACATATAGATGAGAATAAGCTAATTAAGCAACTTAGTATTTGTGTAGACATCACTACCATTACACTGGGTCTTAAAAGCTCAAAACAAGCTCACTTGAACAAGTCAATGACACCACGGATGCACCAAATGCAATTACAGCATAAACAATGTCACTCGCTACTTACTGTTTAATTCAATACCTACCTCGTTTCTTGTTGTAAATAATATTCTTACACAATAGGTCATTGTGACAGAGTACCACTGGTGATCCTAAATTTGACAGCCTTTCCTTCATCCAGGCCATCTCTTCCTGAAGAACTTGAGGACTTGGAATGTCACTTAAAAACCTTTTCAGGTATAAGAAGGTTTGAGAGTTAATATTCAGTACTGTGTGTTCCATACCAACTGTTAATAATGAAATAACTTATATTCCTCTGGAATTATCTGAATTAATGCAGATAATTCAGTAGACCTTCTCCCAAACCAGAGCACTCTCTTCCCAGCACAATGGCAGTCAAATTTTGACAATTATTTCCTTCTGTCCTCTCCCAAAAATTCTCTGAAGGTTCTGTGCTATCAACATGACAATAGTCCAAAAATCAGGACTAGAACTTGAATACAAACCTGCATATTTTTAAAAGAATAAGTATTAAATGGGTTATAGCATGACTTTCAATCTCTTTTTGTTCACATCACTTCCTTCAAGAAGAATACACAACAGTAAGTACTAAGTTTTATATATATATATATGTAGAGGAAATGTAACATTCCTTTAGCTCTATTCACAGTAAGTAAGCTTAAGTAGCCATTTTATCTTCTAGATTTTTCAATTAATTACTCAAGTTTTCTCAAGAATTTTATGCTGTAGAAGAAAATTAAAATTCAAATAACTTTGCTAGAGCATTCTTTAGTTACAATGCAGCAAGGACAGATGGCGCCAGTGATTTCAAAGAAGTGCCATGAGGAATGTTTTTAAGCAGGTATCTGCTTCCTGAGCGATAAGAAGCTTGATGATATTGTACAAACACTTTCAAATTACAGTTTTAAAAGTTTAATCTCCACTCCCCAAGAAACATGGTCTTCCACCCAAGCTTCAGATTACAGCACAGAATTTTTATTTATTGTTTCACATGATGAAATGCCTACCTTTTATTTACTTCCTCATCTGCAAATTCTGTGGGTATGAGAGAGAAGTATTTCCCCATCTTCAGCCACAGATTAGATTTAGGGATCCATCCATTGTGTGCATGAATGGTATGGATTTTAGCAAGCTGTCTGGCAATGAGTCTAAAAAAAGATAAGTTTAAATAATGTTATATTTAATGTATATCTGACAGTCTTTATTGTATTTTTCCTAGCAAAAAGAGAAGACAACTACAGCTTTTAACAGAAAAATTCTAAGAAATGCAGCAGAGAAATGCAAAGCAGCACAGCTATAGGGTAGCATCTTTCAAGACTCAGAAGGCTATAAGCAGCACTATTTGAGGGAGGGGAGGTGGAAGAGACTGGAGCTCAAGTCACAGCATGCATACTTCACCTATATTTACAGCCTACTCTTCAACTTGCTTATCTTTAGAAATGCTGACTTAAATTAGCTGCCACAGTTAGGCAAATACATTTCAGTACATACATGAAAAACTAAAATCTTAAAATATCAGCATTTTCTGTTCACTCCTAATAGTTTAAAAGAACTACGTCTCAGTGGAAGATTAACTTATGCACAAAAGGCATGTATTAGAAGCAGAGCTAGGAGTACTTGTTTTATTCAAGTCCAGCCCCCTAGAACTCCACTATGTTAAATGATGTCCCTACTGGTAAGGTGCAAACGTTAAATACTCACAATAAGCAGACCTCTAATGAGTATACAGTCTTCTGAGGAGGCACCAATGATCATTTGTTCAGCACTGAAATACCATGGTAACTAAAGCAGATGACAGTGGGCTGCCAAAAGTGTGACCATCGACTTGGTGCTGGCTTAGAGAAATACTTCTCTGCCTGTTCACAAACTAAGCCTGAGAACCTTTGGGCCTGACAGAACACAATAAATGCATAAATAATAAGAAGCTTACCTGAAAATATCTGGATTGCATACATGTTCTGGATCCAGTGCTTCCCCCTGCATGAACTCATAGCACAGGCCATTATTGAAAGTACAGTACAGTTGAGGTGCACAGCCGTGGGCCTGCAACACACGGAAACTCTTCACTTCCTCATCTCGATCTACTAAGAGCTCAGTCTTATTCCCATAGATCCTAACTAGAACGACATCGTCTGTTATGTCACCCACGTAGCAGCCAATTAGTTTATTGGTGATTCCATCGGTGAACAGCTGAAAAGTAAAAATGATGCATAAGTAACCAAGATCTGAGTTGTCAACATGCAGGAAAAGAATGAAGGATTATTTAGTTCACAAGACGCAATGTTTACTGGATTGAGCATTAACAAATCTTAAAGGTACAGGAAAATAGTGAAGAAACGATTTAAGATTTTTAAATCTTCTGAAAAATACTGAAAAAAAAATCTGAAAAATGTGAAAACATGCTACAGTGAACTACAGAAATACTACATGTAAAAGGCAATAACTGAAAACTCAATGTTGTAAAATGAGTTTCCACATAACCCCTCTGAAACTGATGGATTAAAATGGCTGAAATCAAAGCCCCAACAAGGCAGCAATCCTAAACCAGTGCAGACCCAGTCATGAATAAAGGCAGCACAAAACCAAAAAAAAATGATGCACTTCAGAATTTCAGTATTTGCTGATCAGTGCACAACTAGTAAAAGACACTCCTGTAGTTCTAAACTACTTATTTTAAAAGGCAAAACTCAGGTCAGAAACAGTTCAAGTTCAGCAGTTATCTTCCCAGTAGCCTGGAGCTTTTACCGACTGAGAACAATTCCTGAAGTCACTTTGGCTCCCCTACAAATTTGAGTCTGTCCTTAAAATTGAAGACTTTAGCCTTCAGCCTCAAGTACCATTCCAAATTAGAAAACTTCTGAAAAGACACCCTGAACATACCAAACATGAAGTAACATTTTTGTTGAAAGTTACTATGATCATTACTTGTGCATTATGTTTACATCTTGTGACAAGCTACCCACTACCTTTCAAACACTGATGGAGGTATGGCTACTACAAGTTCCCAGCTATGATGGGGTGGAGGGGGACAGGACCATGCCAACACAAAAATAGAGGACACAGACTAAAAAAACCCTGCTCCTTAACTGCTGCTTCTCCTTGGACGTTTCATGATGAGGCCTAAAATAGTTGTTATACAGGCTGAAGTCTCACAGATGCTACCTGACAAGCAGACTAGATCCTGAGTTAGAGGGCTGTGTACACCCAGTCACATGCAGTCATGCATCTGAAATCCTGCTCAATGCCTGCAAGAGTAACAGAGCAGTTCATCTCCTCCTACAAACTGGGACAGTTTTACAGCTCCAATGTTGCACACGGTCAGCTCAGGCTGAATGCTGAACTTGCTAGATGAGCACTACCCATACTACCTCCAGCTGTTAGGTTAAGTGACTGAAGGACAAGCCATGAACATTCTTCGGTGACAAGCAACATGACAACCAAGAACACCAATATTTTCATAACTACTGAACAGCCTCCTGCAGTCTTAAACATAAGAAGTAAACAATTTAAAGTCAGGGTTCTCACAGCAACTAATTTATAGTCAGGTATAACACCTTTTTAGTATTTACAGTCATGTCTCTTCTCCCACTCTGCTGTCCCCAAAACTAATTACAACTTAAATAATAAACCTTCCCACAAAGTACAAAACCTTCTTTTACAACCTTGCACTAAAACAAGCAAGCAGCAAGAAGTACCTTCAGGTTGGTTAGCATACACTGTTAAGACACAGACAATTTTCCCTTGGGTGGACGTCCTGCAAGTTTAACTTAAAAACACTTTCTAAAGGAAGGTATCATCATTAATTTATTTAGTTAACTTCTGGCACATGCACAGGAGAAAAATGGAGATAGAGGCTTATCACCTTTAATAGAAATTTTTCAAACTATGCAGGTCCTTGAAGTTGCAAGCAGCTTTTATTTAAAGGTAACACGAAGACCCTGGATGGATATTTTTTTTAATTCCTAATTGCAACAGATGTCAGAAAATCAGCTGAAAAATGAAACCTATTTATCAGAATACTAAGTGTTCAGTGACAACAGTTTGAATTCCTTATTTACTGACGCCCATTCATATATCCTCCCACACATCTTACCCCTCAAGCCCTTTACCTGGCCCAGAACAAAAATACTGACAAATGGAGCTGTTTGTTATACTTCAGACCTTATCCTAAACCTTAATAGTTAATGAAAAAGTACTTTTATTAAAAATACATGTCAACCACAGACAACCTCTCTTCAGCCATCATCATTCTTAGAACCCTGGACAGCTGGATTTTTGTGTTTTTGTTGGGGCTATTAGGTTTTTCTTTGGTTTGTTGCGGGGTTTTTTGTTAGTGGTGGGTTGGTTGTTTTTTTAAGCAAGACACAGTTCAGAAACTTTGACTCCCCACCCCTTTCAAGAGGTAGCCTTTTTTCTGAAAAGTAAAGTAGGATCATTCAAACACAAGTGACAGCTTATTTCCAAATCTCAGAGCTTTTGAGAAATCCATTGTTAGGAATTAAAAAAAATGCTCCTAGAGAAAAAAATTCTGAAGTTGGGTCAAGTCTCCCCATTTAGGAAAAGACAAGACTTTCACAGTGGAAGATGCTGTGTTTTAGCTACTATGCCTTTCTTTCCCCAGCACATTATGCGGTAAGGTGAGCAAACTAATCAATAAATGCAGAAAAGGGGTGGGAAAGCTTAGTTGTCACCACAAGTAACGAGAAATAGCTCAAGTTCCCAAGGAAAAAAAAAGCAGAACAGCAGAGGATACACAGGTACTCCACTTTCTTATACAGTTACAAACACACAATCTTGCAGAGAAAGGTTCAGCAAATCTTACACCTTTCATCCACATGGAGTAACCATAAATTCAAATAAACCTGCTTACAAAGCCTCCCTGATTGTCTCAAAATTACGACTTTACAATTATGGACACATCTTATTACTAGCTATTACTTTAATAACCCAGAATATGAGACAAGTAATGAAACAGTCTTCATAGCAACTGTTACAATGTTAGTGCAACAAAGAAAACCATACAATTTAGCACCATTGATACTTACTTTGACACATACAGATGTTTTACATTTTCTCTGTGTACATAAGCATGTCGTTGCAACTATGCACCTGGTATATCAGGAGAAGAATGATGTGCTTGAGCAGTGTTACCTATCTGAACAGGCAGTACTTAAACGTGTTTCAAGTATGGCTTGTAAACCACAAATTACACCTTTATAATATACTCATTGATAACTTTCCCCTTTGTAAGTCTATTGCCACAGAACTATTTAGATCAGAAGGGATGTCCTGTGATCATCCAGTTCAACCTCCCTGCTCAAGCATGTTTAACCAGAAAAAGTTGCACAGGATTGTGTCCAGCAAAATCTCCAGGAATTCTGGAGACTCTACAACCTGATTGGGCAACCTGTTCCAGTGTTTGATCACCCTCACAGTAAAAAAGTGAAATTCCACCTAACCACAATAAAACACATGTTTTATTTTGTGCCCATTGTCTTATCTGTCACTGGGCACTGAGAAGAGTGTGGCTCCCTCTTCTTCATTTCCTCCCATTAGGTATTTACACATATCGATAAAGACCCCTACAACCCCTCTTTTTTCCAGGCCAAACAGTCCTGGTCTTCCTTCATATAAAGATGCTCCAATCCTTCAGTCATCTTCACGGCCCTTTGCCGGACTGGCTCAAGAAGCAAAAAACAGAACACAGCACTCTAATATTGCAAATCAATGTTTATGTACTGATTCTTATACATTTTAGCATAAAACCAGAGTTAACTAATTAAAAAACGTAAAGAGAACTTCAGCTCGATACAAGTCACTTCTGCAATCAAGTAAGAAAGTGTCTTGTCTGCCATATTTAAATGAAAACCTCTGAGACGTAGCATTTAAAAAAGGTCTTATCCTGCCATTGCAGGACCAAAAGAAAAGTGAAAGTTCTGTTAATCTAAGAAGGCTCAAAACCAGTACGGATAAAACTCACTATCCCCTGGGAAGAAGTCTATTGTCTTTATTGAATGGCAAAGCTAGCCAACAAAATACACAATGATTCCTAACTATTTCCAATCACTGCAACTTGTGCTACCATTTTCTACTTCTTGCAAAACTAATGAAACCTGCCTACAAAGTTGTACTATGAAAAAGACAAGGCTCTAAGGTCATCAGAAATAGTGATACTACAAAAAACCTAAGTAGTGCAGATGCAAAGAAACAGTAAGAATTTGACTTGCTTATGCTGTTAAACTTCTGGCCACTGTACAGCTTTTGTCATGCTGCACAGGTCTATTAGCCCCTTAAAATAGGTCTCATTAGTGTTAATAAAAAGAAACCTACAACAAGGAAATTGGACTCCCTCAACTGATAATTTAGGAACTCTACATCTTATTAGCATCTATTTGTAACATGCTGTTCTAAGTAATTATTTACACCCAGGACCATTTTAGTTATTGCTTTTTAAAAAGGCAGAAGGGTTTGCTTACTTTTCTAATATCATTATTCAGAGCAGAAAATTCCATATTCCATCATGAGAAAACATCTAATGTTTTCTATCAGTAAAAGAACGTAATGCCCAATTTATTCTTTTATTTAGAATGCCTTTACTGCATTTAAAGAACAAGCTTAGAATGCCTTACCTGAAACATAACCTGAAAATGCAGTAAAGCAAAATAAGAGTTCTATAACAAAAGCATGAGTAGAGCAGCATAAACAGAATGGATGCTAATGATGACATGGATAAGATCAAACTCTCAAGGCTATGTGGAAGAAGATAGAAGAATCTACAGAAAATTATGAATAGCAGGTAGAGATATTTTAGAAAAAAAATAGAGAGCAAGTAAGTCAAGAACATAATGTGATGCATAAAACAATACAGCAGAAAGATTCTGGTACTCTCATAAGTCTGCAAAAATTTAATTATTGTGATAGGTACTTGTCACATTGTAAGAAGTGCTTTCAAGTGAGGAGACAAAGCTAAAAATTCTGAAAAGTTCTGGAAATGGTATTTGTATCAGCCCACAATCCAGTCAGAGACGTAGCTTGAAGTCAAGGCCTTCTAGCTCTTGGGAACAAACTGTTTACTGAAATGAAGAGTGAAGGTGAGAAAGCTACAAATAAGCTTGTTACTCAAATGCAAGTCTCAGAAAGCAGCACGTGGTAGGAGAAAGACAGGTCAAGTGAATCCAGGAAGAGCAGAGAAAAGTCAACCAAGACATGAAGGACCTTTGAGACAGTTTACCCAAAAAGCACTCTCTATCAGAAACAATCAGGTTCTCCAATTGCAGAAAAGGCCATGTGATGGATATGTTCCCATCACAGTCAGGTGGTTCATGAAAAGCTTATATCAGATCCTATTGTTCCAGGAGTGCAAAAGAACAGAATAATGAGAACAAAACTGCCATCACATGTAACAAGTTATGAACAGGCAGAAATAGCATCACAATGCAAAGTAGAAAGGGCTTATCACTCATAGAAGAGACTTAAAAACCAAGCAGATTTTTCCTTCTAGACTGCTATAATATTCATAGGATGAAAAATATATAAATCAATACTGGACTGCTGTAGAAGCAGAAGTTTCAGCACAAAAACACCTAGGGATTCCCCTGATTCTGCTGCTGAACCCAGACTGCACATTAAGATACAGAAAGGAACATATTTTTAATACATGCTTGTTCAATGCTCATAAAACTTAAAGTTCGCATTGTAAGGTGCAACTTATTTTTTCTGGATTTTATTTCTTGAATCAAGGCTAGTTACTTCTCCATCCCTTCTCTCTGTAGCTTTCCATAAAAGGAGGACAAAGTACAATTACTGAAAAATGCAGGCCTTAGGTAAATTCTCATACATTCAGCATGGCTTACAAGAAACATCGCTCAAAGATCTCCAGGCTCTGGAGCCAAATCCTCTAGATCATTACACCCAGCAGGTGAAGGCTATTGTCCATAAGATTTTCATGGTCAGATAAGCACAAACAAGACCATTTAGTGTTGCAAATACCCAGACTAGCAGAGAGCCAGTAAGTTAAGGGCACCATGTCATGCTAAGTTGGGCCATAGGCTGAACTAGCTGTTTTCTGCTGAACTCTTGGGGTGCTCCACCATGACAGTAGCATGGAGAAAGCAATACCACCGCTACCTAGATTATATATTATCACTTAAAACTTTTTTTTTCTAGCTACAAACCACCAACCCTGCAGCTTCAAGGAAGAACTCACAGGGATTTTCACAGGGTGCATGGGTTTCTTTTGGGGGTTCCCCCCCCCAGGCTTAACCAAAGTTTCACATCCTCCACATGCCATTTAAAATAGCATGATAAAATGTGACAAATATGTCAGCCCTTGCAAGAACTGGTTCTGACCTAAGTGTGTGACAAGATGAAAAATCTTTTTTTGTTGTTCATGTCAGAAGAAAACCCCAAAAAGAAATTACATATTTTTCATCTTGTTTCTGAAGAATACTCTCCTACCTGAAAGGAGTCAGCATCAGCCAGAAAATACTGCCTGAAGAAACGCTATTGAGCGCAAGTCAGGAATAAAAATCAAGGAGGCAGGAACAAAAGCTAACCTACTATATTAGAAAAGATGAGAGGGGGTGGGGATTTATTGGTGGTGAGTATAATTCTTCATAAGTATGATTCTGTCTCGTAAGTTCACATTTCATACCTACAGGAACAAATTTTTACAAGGAATTATAAAACGCTGCAGCAGTAAAGTCATGCAAAGTGTTGATAAATGCAAAGACACATACTTCTTACCAACAAGGACACAGAACCAGAAAACAAGCAAGGTCCTTTTATTTCAGAAAATAAAAACAACAAACCTATTTGTGCTTATCTGGGGACAATAGGAGCTTGCAGGATCAGGGGAACGGAGGAGGAGGTCTTATTGAAGAATTTGATCCCCTTTGCAAAAGTGATTTTTTTTTCCTTTCCCCTCTCTCCTCAGCTTTGGGCCAGGACAAGAGTGCTGTGTGCTAGCATATCACTTTATGATTTACATCTCTGAATGATTTTGCAGCCAATGGGTTTTTCCCCACACACAAGGTGTCATGCTGGTCTACCCAAATAATGGTATAAAACACTATTAATTTTAAGCCTTTTCGAAAATAACAACAAGCAGCCTTTATTCTCAATGTTAACAATTACTTCAGAATGGAAATAAATAGAGTTTTTCCTGCACCATAACATTATAGTGCAGAGAGTAAATTATGTATTAACCTACCAAATCCTTCATTACTACCAGACCTACAAGACGTAGAATAGGTCACGGAATAAAAGACTCCTGAATCTGCACTTACTGAAGTGGTAACTAACCTTCCCACACTGTAGCCAAACACTGATCCTCCTTCAAATACTAACACAAATGAATCTCCATAAAAGAGAAAAAAGGAAAAATTCTTAAGGTGGGCAATGGATTCCAAACTGTGATGGTATTTTTACATAAGGAAGGGTGATACAACTTCTTTAAGACAGTAAAGAATCAAAACAATTACATTTTTCTATTTAATCAATAACAAATAATCCAAGCTATAAAAATTGGAACGTCTGGTCACAATTCAAGCTGCTTATTAACTCAAAACCGGGTTTGATTGAGTTTTGAAGAGCATTTTATTTATGAAATTAAAAGAAACCACAACATGTTTCTCATGTTCACCACACCATTTCTGAATTTAGAAAGCAGTGAGCTTTTTCAACAGGAAGTTGGTAGAGAAGCCTCCAGAGATCCCTTCCAACCTGAACTACTCTACAATTTTATTACTAAAATCAGCTGCTACAGAATCAAAAGGCACCACTGCAAAAAAGCACAAGTTTGTTATACTGTCATTGTTTTGTATTACCATAAAGCAGAGAAAGCAAACCTCAAGAATTTGAGTTAGAAAGTATAGCACCGAGTTTTACACATCTCCTACATCCTCAGATGACAACTGTGCAAAAGCATATACATGAAGATCAGCATTTAGACAGGAAAATTGTTTCTCCAGTGTAAAACTTGAATATTTGTACTGTTCTGTAGTGATAATATTCATTTATAACTTGAAATAGAGCAGATATATTACAGAAGGGCTGCTTGCAATTCAGCAAATAACTAGTAATGCTTATGGATTCCACAGTCTTTTGATAAAATAAGGTAATAAAAGAATAATTTAAATATTTATAAAAATATTTAATAAAAATTTAAACAGTAAAGAATTAAAT
>VZZY01018452.1:0-64100 GCA_013400335.1 Eurystomus gularis
CAACATGCTGGCCACACTTCTTTCGATTATTTTTGATTATTGATAATTTGCCTTATATTGTCATGCACACAACTCTAAACGAGGTGTTAAAACATCTACCCTATGAATTTCTGAGCTCGCTTCCATACTTGCGACTTGCACAGTAGCAACCCTCACTGTTGCGCTTGACTAGCTCCTGCCACCTTCTCCTGCCTCATCTCCCATCCTTCGGCACAGAAGCAAGATCACGGTTTCTCAACTGTAACGTTCTTTTGGGATTTATCCAACAAGTGAGGGTAACGCAACTAGCAGAAGGACTGAGTGAAAAGCCAAGCCTGGCATTTGAGCCAGAACGATGAGAGGTGCCGTGGTAGAGGTGCTGCTGAGCGAGTGATCTGGATCAGGACCAACAGCCACACTCTGACACAGAAATGCAATTGTCACCTCAGGCCACAGGCAGAACCAGAAATTTCTTCCCCATCTATTATAACAGAACAGATCCCTGGTCTTAATTCATCATATTTTTCAAATTTCACTTCGTGAATTAACATCGATTTAAGTCCTTTGAATCCTCTCTGAATTTTTTTAACCAACCATTAAAACCAAACCCTTTTCTCAAGTCCACCCTGAGGCTATTTTGAGCGAGCACACTGTGGAGGGAGTTCACTGTCAAACAGTGTTAGTGGGTAACGTTGTATGAATCCCAAGAAATACAAATATGCTCTGAATGCAATAAAACAACCTATCGGAAAATGTTTCTATCCCACAGACCCGAGTCCTGACATTTTCTACTTTGCCTTCTGTGGAGTCCCAGCTTAGAGGATTTGGTTGAATGAAATTCCAACCCAAAGGATGAAGACTAGTCTCAAAAAAAGTCAGTGCCTTCCAAGCACAGCTGAAGAAGGTTCATGTTTAGTTCACAATGGGCTCACCACTTGAGAGCGTTTACAGCCTGCTACAACATTCTTTTTAGTGGTAAAAATGAATCCCTTCTTGGAAACAGGGCAAAGCCTTGGGGCTCGGTGAGTTAGGAAGGTGTTCCATCTGTAGGCTGAGTGTGTGAAAACATCCGTATGTCTATGGAGATGACCGCTTAATACGCCTGTAAGCCAGAAGAAAAGGCGGCAGCTGACTATAGGTCCTAGACTTAGAGACTGCCAAGATACTGTACTCCAGAGAAGCCCATTTGAAGAGCGTGATCGTAGGAAGTGTGGGCTTCTCAATACACCAGCTTCTCCTTCACTGTGCATCTTCCAGTGCTCCCTTCTCCATCTTGTACCATCTTCTCTCTTTTGGTCCTTCTTTGCCATTATGCCAATGGAATCGCCTGCATCTCACCACCAATATGATGGTGAAGAGATCTCTTGAGACAGTAGGATTGCTCCTCATACATTCTTCTCAACATTGAAGGACATTTGTCTTGCAAATATCAGTTAAATGACAATATGGAGGGGGGGGTTGAGGTGTGGGGGTTTGGGGCTTGAGGTGGGGGAGGGGTTGTGGTAAGGACATAATTTATCATTTGTTACTAGCCATCTTTGAGAGCAAAAATTAATAAATAATGCCTTAGTGGCTGTGACTCAGCAATACACGACATTTGCAGCTTCCATCAATTCCACCTGGCACTGAAGGAGCTCGGTATGGAACAAAAAGGGGCTGTCTCGTAATAATTTATGAGCACGCTGTGACCTCTTGATGAGTGTGTTTACTGAACACACGCAGTGCTTTAACAGCAAACCACTGCAAACCTAAGCAGCAAGTCCAACAAGAGCCGGAGGCAGCCAGCCACACACACTGGAGGGACAACGCAAGAGCCATTTGTTTCCATGCTCCACCTCTGACCTCCAGCAGCTCAACAGAATCGTCTGCTCAGAGGATCCAGCCTGACAATACAGACCTTGACTAGATTTGAAAGGACATGTTCCCAAAGGGGGAAGAGAATGCTTCGGAAAACAGGCTGATACTCAGAGCTCAGAAGTTAAGGGTGGCTGTCGCTTGCTATCCTTCATTTACAGCAATCGCAGTAAAGGGACGTGTATCATTACTACTGGCTTTGGAAACTTCCCTGCTTAAGTCAACAGACTATCCACCTTGATAACCACGAGTAAACCCAGGTCATCTCCAGAGCCCTGCAGTCCAGCTGTGCCAGGGGATTAACTCAAAGCTCTCTACTTCAAACTGGAAAGTACCTTTCATGGAATCATGGAGTTGCTTCGGTTGGAAGAGACTTTTAAGCTCATCAAGTCCAACCATTCCCCCAGCACTGCCAGGGCACCACTAACCCATGTCCCTCAGCACCACATCTCCACGGCTTGGAAACCCCTCCAGGGATGGGGACTCCACCACTGCCCTGGGCAGCCTGAATTGTGGTTTCCCAGCCACAATACTCTGTGTTCCACATCCCTCCCACCCAAAACCAGAACTGAAGCAACTGGATGAGGACAGAGCCAAAGACATGATCGCAGAGTAATTTACCACAGTAGCAGCAACGGGGCAGGCAGCGTGGCTGGAGAGGCAGAGCATCCAGGTAGCCCCAGGCTGGTCTGATGGCTGGGACACAGTGAAGACACCCTGCTCCCCCGCTGCAGACCATAAAGGATGCTCGGTAAGGATGCTGTGAGCTCTGCGCTGCCTACAGCCCTCAGGAAATCAAGCCCTTCAGTACATTGTCAAAGTGCTCATGATGGTAATGACTGAGTACTTATGGAACATGAGCCTCCCCAGCCAATCTCACTTGCTTAAGAGGGGACAGAATAAGGCAAATGGGCTGAGAGCTTCTTAAATGAGCACTCATAGACACATAGAATCATGGAATGTATTGGGTTGGAAGGGACCTCTAAAGGTAATTGATTCCAACCCTCCTACAAGAAGCAGGGACATCTCTAACTAGAGCAGGTTGCTCAGAGCCCCATCAAGCCTGACCTTGAATGTCTCCAGGGATGGGGCCTCCACCACCTCTCTGGGCAACCTGTTCCAGTGTTCCACCGCCTCCATACGAAATATTTTTTTCCTAATGTAAACACACATGTTAACGTGCAGGAACGAGACCCTCAGCTGATCACACTTGTGTATGATCTCCTACAGCAGGACTCCCCATCACTCAGCCATCAACAGAACAGTGCAGATCCCGCAGCGAGTGCCACACCATCTATCCATCAGCAGAGACGTGTCTCCATCTGTGGTGCACAGGAACAGCTTGGTTCTACGACAGAGCAAACACTGCTCTCGCTCAGTCTACTCGTACCGATGGCCACTACGCTGCTATTTCTGTTCCTGTGAAAGCTGCAGTGAGAACAGTCTTTGGTAGAAATCAGAACACGCTCCAGGTTGTGAGGTAAGGGAATCCCATAGAAACGTATGTGCCTGGATGAGCAAAACCACCCAGTCTAAGGTTATGTGAAGCTGCAAGAGGAGAGGTCAATACAGAGAGAAATATCTAAGTCACAGAATCACGGAATTGTTTTGGTTGCAAGAGACCTTTAAGCTCATCAAGTCCAACAATTAACCCAGCACTGCCAGGGCACCACTAACCCATGTCCCTCAGCACCACATCTCCACGGCTTGGAAACCCCTCCAGGGATGGGGACTCCACCACTGCCCTGCCCAGCCTGGGACAGCCCTTCACAGCCCTTCCCACCAAGAAATTGTTCCTCGTGTCCAACCTAAACCTCCCCTGGTGCAATTTGAGGCCATTTCCTCTTGTCCTATCAGTTGTTCCTTGGGTGAAGAGCCCAACCCCACCTGGCTCCAACCTCCTTTCAGGGAGTTGTGGAGAGCCAGAAGGTCTCCCCTGAGCCTCCTTTTCTCCAGGCTCAACATCCCCAGGTCCCTCAGCTGCTTCTCACAAGACTTGTTCTCCAGACCCTTCTTTGCCTTGGCTCTGTGTTCCTTGTCAATCTCTTCTTGAGTTTCCCCCTGTCATATTTGATGTTTTTCATTCTTTCCCCATCCCTCTCAGAAAAAACAGATAATCAAGAGGATCATTCTTCTAAGCAATATAGGATAGGATGCTTTTAACTTGTTCCTTTTGGTAACTCCTTTCTCCCCTCATCTTGTCATCTCTGCTTAAGAAGGACAAACACTGCAGTACATAGCACCCAACAACAGAAATTCAGTCACAGAATCACAGAATTCCAGGTTGGAAGGGATCTCCAGGATCATCTGGTCCAACCTTCCTTGGCAAAACCACGGCCTACACAAGCTGGCCCCGCATCCTGTCCAGCTAAGTCTTAAAAGTGCCCAGTGTTGGGGAGTCCACCACTGCCCTGGGGAGATTATCTCCAGGGCTGGTTGTCCTTGTGAAAAATCTTCCTTTCGTGTCTAATCAGAATCTCTCCAGGAGTAACTTGTACCCACTACAGCTCATCTTTTCCACGTGTCTCCTTGTAAAAAGGGAGTCTCCACCTTCATTGCAGCCATGATTTTGTAGGTCTGTGATAGACATTAGCTGTAAAGGGTAATACAAAATTTGACTTTTTAAACTAAGAGATCTGAATATACCCTTGAACCTACACGGACCAAACGCCTTCTGAACGTTGCCATGCTCCCTTAGACCTCATCACTGGGGCTGCAGAATGCACCAGGCTCAGTAATAGCTTCAGACTCTCCAATTACCTTTGTAATAAGGAATCCAATAAACTGGAAGAGCTAATTTTGCATTGTTGTTCCGAAAGAAAACTTTCCCTCTAGCCTAATGAAGTTGTCCAGCACCGTGCAATTATTACCTGCACACGTACCATCTTGGCAGGCTTCATTACAGCTTTTCCAAACGCAGGAGCAGCACAAAATGTTCCTAATTTTCAGATGGCTCTTTACACATTGAAAAGGCAGCAAGCAACTGGTAATTTACAAACTATTCTGCACATTTTCAGAACATGCGGTAAATACATGGGACTCTGGCAAAAACTACAGGCCAGCGTCGTAAAAGGAGGTAATTCCTTCAACACTTCTGTTGCGCTCGTGCTCTGTCAACCTGGCTCGGTGTAAAAGCTCCGCCTGAGCTGAGAGAAACGTCAACGGATTTCTGTTTTCTTTCGCTGATAAAACCAGATTAATGTCTCCTTATGTTTCCTTGCAGGAGGTGTGTGTTCAGATGGCACCACGCGCTTGCTTCTCCATGCCAACATCTCGACAGCGAGCTACGGCAGGAAGCAATGAAGCAGGAATCCAAGCCCTTAACTGTACCGAGACCAATACGCAATGACGTGGAAATTATTCACTACATGCAAGAATCTACCTGCAGCACCTTTTTATTCAGACGAAGGCCCCTTTCCTGCGGTCTGCAGCGTGATGCATCATGCGCTCTACACGGCTGAGCAATGAATAACTGCAATAACTGGACACACGGAGCTGCTGGAAAGGCAACAAAAACCCTTTCTCCACGTGAGTACAGACTTGATTCAAGGCAAACTGATCAAATGGTGCCTATTTAATTTTGAGGGAGGCCAGGCAGATGTTTTGCCTTCATAGTATTGGAATCTGGTGTGGAGAAAGGGGCAATAATTGCTCTGCCATGATAATAGTTGCTCTGCAACTTGTTGGCTTGGAAAAAAAAAACGAAGAAGGCCTTTACACAACGTTATGTTGAAAATACAAAGGCAAGTTCAGTTCTAGTCAGCGCTCACATCCTGCTTCTGCCCGTAACAGCTCTCCTTCCCTAGTCCAAACAAATTCCAGACAGCAGCGAAGTAGGCAGCTTCCTAAGGTAGTGGATTATTATGGCAACAACATAAAAAAATAAAAATTAAAAACTAAAATCCATGTCCCCGGTGCTTTCTCTGCCAGTGATAGCAAAGCCAGCTGGCAGCTGCTGCTGCAGAGAGAGAAGCTGCTGAGATAAAGAGGTTGGTGGATCTGGCTGCAGCAGGGGCTGTCCATGCAGCCCTGCAGTTGTCATCCCCTTGGCTCACTCCAACCATCCACCTCAACTCTTCCACTCATGGTAAGGCCCCATCTCTGAAGCACCCAAAGTCTGTCTGCAGCCCTGGGAAGTTTTGGAACAGTTCTTTTTCCTGGTGTTTTGTCAAATAATACCTCAAACTGTACAACTCTGGTTCCTCAGTGCTGCCCCCTCCTCCTATCTGTATGTCTTTCCTCCCTCCTCATCTCATTTAACGGCTGATCTGAACCTACATTCTCTTGTCAGCTCTCTTACTCCAAGTTCTTCTTAGATTTTTGTCAATCGGTTTTATTGGAAATAGTCACAATTCAAAGCGAGCTGGGTCGAATCTGATTTCTATTCAAGTGCACCATCCCAGCGACATGGAAAAGGGGAGTGTACTGTAGTGTACCAGCCCACAGGAAGGCCTGTATTTATCATAGGATGGTTTGGGCTGGAAGGGACCTTCAAGATCATCTAATTCCAACCCTCTGCCATGGGCAGGGACAGCTCCCACTAGACCAGGTTGCTCCAAGCCCCATCCAACCAGACCTTCATCTCCTATCATGAGATCCTTGTACATCCATCAAGTGTTTTGCCCAACACAAAAAAATTAGGGTTTTTTTTACCACAAGAAGAAAATAAATCAGCTAATATGTCACTGAGTTTCTCCAGAGTCTTAGTCTTACATTATTTAATATCTGCTCTGCCCGTCAGCAACATCCATCTGTAGTGTTGAGAGAACAAAAAAAATGGGGAAACTTAAAAACTTAACAATATTAAGTTTTTTCCAGTGCTTCCCAATGGTAGAGGTTTAGCTGAAAGAAGAGCTTGAATCTATGCAGGTGTGTCTTGGAAAACAAAACCATATTTCATATTAATATTTTTTTCAACAGGTAGCTATGGAAATATTTTACTCCAAAAACATCATCAGCTGCTGTTGCACCAGGCTTCTTGTTTTGCTCTAGCAACATGCTTGTGTGTCACTATTTCCGTACATCACATAAATCTCTGGTATTTATTATCACTTATAGCCTTATACTGTGCTGAGACAGGAACTCCCGCATGTCAACTAGTGCTGCCTGTTGGCTCATTAACTTGGTGAAAAGTCACAGCATCCCATGAGCAGAGTTCAGGTTTGATATCTACATTTTGTCCATCAGACCCATTCAAAGAGTCCAACAGGAAACAGAATCACAGAATCACAGGATCCCAGCATGGTGGGGTTGGAAGGGACCTCTGGAGATCATCTCATCCAACCCCCTGCTCCAGCAGCTCACCCAGAGCAGGGGGCCCAGGATCGTGTCCAGGTGCCTTTGGAATCTCCCCAGAGGAGGAGACTCCACAACCTCTCTGGGCAGCCTGGGCCAGGCTCCCACACCCTCACACCAAACAAGTTTCTCCTCCTGCTCACATGGAACCTCCTGGGTTCCAGCTGGTGCCCGTTGCCCCTTGTCCTATCACCGGACACCACTGAGAGTAACTGCAATTTTCACACTGTAGCTCCCCACATCTGCTGTCTTCTTCCTATGTGTCCAAATCCATGTTTGCAAACCCACCCATCACAGAATCCACAGAGCATTTTTCCGTGGCACGGCTTTATCTCACCTCTGCCTCGAACACTGCCCGCGTCTCAATCTGAACTAACTTTTTGACTAGTGCAGACGGTCCATCCTGTGATCATTACAGAAGAACCTACAAACCCCCCGAATCTCATGCCACGCGACACAGAAACGCGCTGTCATTGCGGAACGCGTGCGATGGTCTCATAAAATAATTCATATAAATCACAGAGAAGACTGAGGAGAGCTAGCTGCAGTTATTCAGAAACAAAAGAGCTGAAAAAAGATTTTAAAAACCCACAACGATGGACCAGAGAATGTAGAGATCCGCAGTGAAGCTAAGCTACACTGCATAAATTACGTGGCAGACGCATTGGTGGTTTATCAGTCTGTCCTGGCAACCAACTCGAGCATGTAGGAAGCCAACTGTACCTCCTGGAAACGTACAGCACAAATCTGTAGATGCTACCACAAAGACAAGCTTCGCACACCAACACAGCTTTCCACAAAGCTCAACTCAACAGCAAAGCTTCCTTAAGAAACCGTTTTGGCGCAGAAAACATTAACTTAGGAGTTAAGTCCATGGATGAGAGCTGGAGGTCGTGGATTCTCTGTGGTCTCAGCCACATCACTCTGGATCTATATTCCTCATAGATTAGCTCATTGTAAACATTCAAAACCTACTTAAAGGTATTCAGAATTCCAGAAACAGCGTTTATTTCTCTGAGAAGGGATCCATTCTCCTTCTGTCTTGTTCTCTCAGAGAAATGGCTCAATCTATCAAAGTCAAATTATCATTAATATAATCATCTGTTGTATGTTGCTTGAATCTTTAGCAGCTGGTATTTTAACACCATGTTTTCCCACAAAAGTGGCTGGAAGATGAAAGAAAGTTTCTCCTTTCTGCCCAGCATGGTTGTAGACAGCGTTTAGAGGCAATATAGAGAGTCAGAATAGATGTAAAGATTACACAGCGGGCTCGGTGCTTGTTGTGGGTGCTTATTTCTGCTGTCTGAAGAGCTCTTTCCTCCTCACCTTCACGTCCTTTGGAATCCTTCCTGCCACTCGCTGCTACCGCTCAGGAACTCTCCTCGGGACAGATGGGAGAACATATTCAGCAGAGAAGAAAGAGGAACCTTCTGGTTTTTCCCCATCCTTTTCCCTACTCCCCTCAGTTTGTTTTTCCTAGGACTTCCAGTAGATAACTGAGCAACACAGTGTGTCCAATAGCACTCCCAGTTCGACACACCAGAAAGCAAGAGAATCATCCTGTTTCTCCAAAATAAGCTTGAAATCACATCAACAGTCAGTGAGAAACACAAACAGATCAGCTCATCAAAGTAAAGACACATGTGTTATTCAACGCTGGAGCTATGGAAATGCATCCTGCTATATATACTGCAAAGCTGAAACAGGTCCAAAAGCGTATCACGGAACGCTTCCAGGGAGACAGGCAATGGTGAGAGACACCAGCGTTGTCCCCAGAGCAGAAGTCCTCTAGCCCAAGTACTGGCTGAAGCTGGCCAGATCTCAGATCAGGGTTCATGGGATGGCAGCACGGGGCAGGGGCCACCTCACTGCAAGTTGGACATGGTAGGGCTTGGTGCTGAATGGGACTCCAAGAGAGATGAGGTCCCACCAGGAGCTCCACTCCACTGTGAGTTCTTCCTACGACCTGTACACACTACCATAACATGACCAAACCACTGGGGAAATTCATGGATCTTAGAAATCCCTCCTCTCCTCAGCAATTTCAAGCACACAGCCTCCAAAACCTGCATTTTCAGAAGCACTCTTCCAGGTGTGGGTGGCCACAAGGGAAGTCATTCTCATTCGGTTCTAGAAGCACAACGATCAGGAAGCAAAATCAAAACGCGACATCTTTTGATAGCTTTGATTTGCCTACAGTACATGTGGCAGCTTCAAGTAATTAAACTGATCCGTTGTTACTCACCCGGCGTAGAAACCCCCTCCAATGCCACCCCTCGGACTGGACCGGGCCATACTAGTTAACTTGCTAAATTCCACCCCTGAAGATCGTTGGGTAAGGAAAACAGAGCATGCTTTCCAAAAATAAAGGCTGGCATAGCAGCTGCATTTCACTTTGTATTTTAAAAAGCAACCGCAGCTCTGTATTTCAATTGCTTCGAAGGATCACCGCAAAAATAAACAGAATAAAGTTTCCTATTATCCCACTTCTGTTCTGTCCTGAATTTTCTTTATAAACGAGGAAGCAGGTCTAAAGAAAACAACCAGGCTTAACAGCACTAAAATAATGACAGCTAAATGGGAATTAAATTGAGGGAAAATCCCCACCAAAAGTCTTAGTTAAGAAAAGACAATAAATTATCATGGTCTAGAAATCCCTCGGTTGAAAGGGTCGTCACAGCAGAGCCAAGGACCGTCTATGTTAGGGAACTGGGTGAGCAGGTTGCATAAATATTGAAGAATTAGTTGTAATCTTGAAGATAAATACTGCAAGATAACTGGAACTATTACAAGCAGCAACGTGCACTTTGAAAACATTTACTTTCTTTTAGAAGATCTTCAGGACCTTCCAAGACACTGCTGAGAAGGACCTTGCTCTGGGTGTAATCCCAAGGCTATTGACAGGATTATCTGACACAAATAAGATGGCAGACTCATAGAAAATACAGATTATTTTTAAAACTCTTGTTTCAAAGTCCTCAGGCCAGGGTGAGGGGCAGACCATGAGTGGTGGAGAGGGAATGTGCTGTGGACCAGGCGTAGCTTCTTGTCTTCTGGAGATACTGCCCTCAAAATTTGTCCTTCAAAATTGAGATGGCTGCTAAGAGGTATCAAATTGTGTCAGCTACTGCCTGCTCTTCTCCTCACAAACCCCCCGGAATGCAACTGATAGAAAAGGAACTACCAGAAAGGAAGAAAAAAAGGATGTGGGCTTTTAGGATCTCCAGGACAAAAATGCTAGATCCAGGAAAAAAAAAGAATGAGACTTGTGGATTCTCCTAAGACCAAAGGCTTAAGAATTTTCATACTGTAATTTCACACGAATGAGGCATCTGCAGACTGGGCACGGCAACACCAGCCACGGCAAACGGCTTACGGGGTTGGGAGCAGGACGGGATCAGCTTGATGGATGTTTGAAGGCAACTGTGTTGACATGTTGGTCATGTACAGTTGGGAGCACCGGATCCTGAGGAAAAGAAAGATGTGGAGCACAGAAGCATTTGAGTCATGGCCTTATTTTTTAAAAAAGACTGAAATGTTGTTTTCCTTTTTGGATAAGAGCTGATAAGTCGATACTGGAGAGGACTGGTGATGACAGAGCTTTCACTGGCATAATCAGGACAAGGAAGTCGAGATGTCTTCAGTTATAAAAGAAGGAAAATGCCTAGAAAAGGCAATTGGTTAAAAAGCAAGGGAAGACAGAAAACTGAAAATAAAGGGCAGAGAAGAGGGAAGTGAAGATGCACCCAGTAACAACATCAGCAATGATGATAACGGTGGTGAAAGATCATAATTTACCACGCCACCAACCCCTAAACCGAGCAATTTCACTGTTTATAAGGCTAAATTACAGATTATATGACCCCCAGCTGCATGAATTCATTCCCTTGCTTAGAACTGCTGCGTAGTTGAGATTTCTTGTCCATTCACTCCCGAGGCAATGCCTTTGCTATGCAGATATTACCTCCCAGCTCAACACAACCGAGCACCTTATGTAAGTGCCCTTTTGCTTCGCCCAGGTGATGATGTTTTCCTGCCCTGCACCACCAAGTCACAGCTAATAACTAAATTCCGTCACATTGCTGGAAGCACAGTGTCCAGCACCGACACAACAGCTGGGTGGGCATCCTAACGCAACGGTGGATCGCTCTTAAACTGTTCCAATTTCCCCTATTTTACAACCTGCTAAAGCCAACTGAAAATAAGGCTGGATTTGCTCTGTGTTTTGACTGCAAGAAACATGTACTTGCACTGAGAGCTTCTGGAAACCCATCCTTGCCAGGGTGATTTTCTCCGTTCCTACAAGAGTTTGCTTCTTACTGAAGGTGAAAATACTTCTGTGCAGTTCATAACCCCCGGGTACTTCTAGAAAATGGGCAGGGGGTGAGAACCTCCCATCATTTCACTACAACATGAACCTCACATAATCCCACCTCCTTTAAAAATGGGTTCAAGGAGCAATTAATAAGTATATCTATAAATGTGTGTGTGTGTGCATATATATATATATTTATATTTATATGTATACGTATCATTTTTTTTCACCAGACAATAGAGATGCCCTGTGCTGAGCCCGACCACCTTCTGCTCCACTAATTCCCAGCAGCTCCGTTGCTCCACAGCACGCATTTCTCAAAACACACCGGCGGGGGCAAGATGAGCAGCATCCCACTGTTCCAGTGCCGAGAGATATGACAGATGTTCGAGGGAATTAACGTGTATAAACCTAAATGCTACTGACTACGACCAATTAAAATGCTAGAGGAAGCTGAAGACCATAGCAGAGCCGCTGCAGCATGTCACCGCTTCGGGTGGCTGTTATTACTGCTTGGATTGCAAAAAAAAAAATAATAAAATAAATAAAACCCAAGCAGAAAGTCTCCATGATTCTAGAATTCTGATTTGAACTGAGTGCTGCTACAGCCCAAATGCACTGCAAACTGTGTTTAAAATGCATTTAAAAGTCAGTTATCCCAGTTCTACTCAGTACAAGCCCCTGCTATCAAAGTTTACGGTTTTTCCTCTTATTTTTCTTACTGTTCAACTAATCCACTCTAAGCAATGAGCAATTCACTTCAGAAGTAAACCTAGCTTTGAAATATTTCCGTATTACTCAAACAGAACATTCTTTTTAAATGGTTTCTTTTAATAAGCTGCAGAGGAGGATGGATATTCCCGATACCCCCCTGACGCCCACGGGACAGTCCCATCCTCTCTCCTCTGATTCCATCTCTGACACAGGAAAGTAACGGACGCGGCTCCGTGTGAGCAGGGCTTCAAAACACTCCCGTCACTGAAAGTTTTCTGGTTTAACTCCCACGACTAGCACGTATCTATAGAGACTTCTGGAATTTAAAAGCTGGACTGTACGAGACCCACACAGAGGAAATTTTAAAAATGAACTCATGAGATTCCCACAGATTTTCCTGAATCGCCTATTTGGGGCAGTGCTTACGGCACGGTTTAACCAGGATAACTGGCAGCCGGGGGCAGCTCCCAGTCAGCTGTAAGGGCATGTAAAGGGACTGCTTGGGGGTCGTCATCCGAAGGGAGGGAAAAGAAGACTCTCAGCCAGAGTTTCCCTGAAAAAAATGGCTGGAAGAAGAGATACTTGCAGCCAGCAAACTGTTATGGAGCTAAAGCCTTCCCAGCACTGAGCTCCAAGAGCCCCCTGCCCAAATTCTCCGGGCTGCGCTGTGCCAACATCTGCAGTCAGAGCTGATGGGGGCAAAATAAAAAGCCCGCCTTGAAGGTTCTGAAGTGAATTCATGTGGGCCAGCTACAACAACCACCTAACGCCTGGGAAAGTTACCGGCCGCTGCCTTTGTTCGACAGAGATTAACCACGGCACGCAGGAGTAACGGGCTGGATGTATCCTGGGGAACAGAAGCTGAATGACAATTGTCAAGGCACTGCATTATACATACTTTGGCTGCCTCCTGCTCTATTCATTTAATGCTTGCAGGGAGCACCGTGACTGAATCTCAGCCCATTTTTCCCTGTTAAAACCACAGCCACACACACATACAGCTTCAGAAACCCGCGCCGGTACCCGGCAGATCTTACCATGTATGTGCCACCGTAAAGCGACGACGTTGGCGGATGCTTTTATTCACGAGCAACTTTCTGAAAAAGCACGGAGAGTTCCTCGGTGAACTGCGGGGAGAGATTTTTGGAGACGTAGGTCTGTTCCCAGGCAGCTTGGGAAGCTCCAGCTCTAAATGCATTTGTTCTTTGAAAGTCCTTATGTAAATCTCGGACTCTGGAGTAGCAAGTTCCCTGGAAGAATCTTTTGCTGTCATAGCTCAGACGTTATGCGAGCTCTCACCACTCAGCAAACGCAACAAAACCACATCACGCCGGCATCGCCGCCGATTAAAAACGCTGATAAATGGGCAGAGCTTACCCCGCTCATTCACAAGGCTGGGCTCCGAATGGAAAGGCTGCCTGAAGCAACAGCAGCATAAATCGAAGGACGATAAGCCGGGGCTGTCAGAAAACCCTTTATCAGCCCAGCTCTCCCTCTGAAAATGCGCCAAAGTGTTTCTGTGTCAGCAGCCTCCCCGTGGATGCGGCTCTGCCTGCCAGCTACACACCGACGCGCGCCGGAGCCATTCAGCCCCGCGCACCAGCTCATGAAAAATTCATAACAGCCAGCTCCCCATCAATCCCTTCCCTATAGCATTTTGGCTTCCCGGAAAAAACACTGGATTTTTCAGCGTGCACTAATAAAACCGAGGCACTCCCCAGCCTGTCGCGAGCCAAGTCACCCGATTCATTCAGGCCCAGCATGTTTAATAAAAAGGTCTTCATTCAGAATTAGTTCTGCCCGTGCTGCAGTAGCTCCACCCATGACATGCTTATTGGCTCGGTATTATTTTGACAACCGGACCCTGGGCAGCTCCGTCTCGTGTGATGAGCGCGTTGGACTGTCATGACATTTTAACGAGCCGTCTAACACCTCGACATTGTTCCTGGGCACCGCCGAGAGCAGCCCGGGCACAGCCGGAGACACCCCCGGGCTGGCGGCAGCCACAGAGATGTGCGCAGGGCTTGGAGTGGGCCAGGAAGAAAAGGTCTAGCAGGGAAATAAAACAACAAAAAGCAAGGAATAATATCCTGCAGGAACAAAGCGTGGGAGAATGCAGGCTTGCAGGAGGAAGCTGAACGCTGGCGTGCTTTGCTGTCCTGGCATCTACGTACGGTCAAAGGGCAAAGTCACTGCCAGAGGCTGCACGGCCCCAGCCCAGCAGCCAGCACGGGGAGGGAAACACCAAAGGATGGGGACCTGGCACTTCCCCCGGCGTTAATTAATTCAAAGTCATTTGAGCAATAGATGTGTTTAGAAATGTAAAGCCCAAGATTTTTTTTCTGGGCGTAAACATCACGAAACCTAGTTCTACACTTGTGAGGTTAAAAAAGAAAATCCAAGTAAGGAAGTTAAAGATGAGATATGATGTTGATAGAACCACAGAATTATTTAGGTTGGAAGAGAGCTTTAAGATCATCGAGTCCAACCGTTCCCCCAGCGCTGCCAGGGCACCACTAACCCATGTCCCTCAGCACCACATCTCCATAGCAAGAAGATCTATCCTGCAGGGAGTGGCAGAGCATCGTTGTAACTGGTCAAAAGCAGGTGACCTCAAATACAATAATCCTTTTTAAAGGAGGAGGAGACAGGAAAAAGTACATGCTGCTAGGCAAGAACGGTGAAAGTGCTCTGCTCGGAGCGCAAGAGGTTGACTGCACGGTACAGGCATCGACCGCACAACAAATCCCCACCAATCCCTGCCCATTCCAGGGTTATTTTCACTCCTATATCCCAAAACATCTCAGGAAAACATCACCACGCCTTCCTCAGCTCCCAGCTTGCTAGAGAGCTTCCCTAGAGCAGACTATGGAGGAGTTCCCAGACATTCTACCCAACGGGCTATAAGGCTATTCACCAGTCACATTTATTTTTAAAACACAAAAAACCCCAGCAAAGATCTGCCTGAGCCCAACCGAAGGACGGCGGAGATGCCGTGTTAGTTAATACAGCGAGGTTCACGCAGGAGCAGAGCAGGAACATCTAATGCTTTAGGAATTATGACGTGTTAGGCTGTGATCTGTTACTCCACATCTCGGCTGCACTGACAGCTCGAGAAAGACAAAGGGAGGCTTGCGAGCGAGGCTGAACGAGAAATCAAATCCACACAAACGCTGCCGATCTGGAATTCCAAAGGGGAAAATAAGTGAAGTTTATAAGGCACCAGGAAACAAAATGGGATGTTGGAGGGGGTTTGTGGGAATACATCAGAGAAAGGGCCTTTCCCTGCCTCTTCACAAAGCTATTAAAAAGGCAAGGAGGAGAAAGGGAAGCTCTTAAAGCACTCTGCAATAAAACCCGCTGCACAAGGGCACGCTCCTCAGACGATGTACTTCCCTCACCTGGATTCGGAGGCGTTTCAGGAGCTGTGTCCATTAAAGGCGTGCTTCTCGTTACTGGGCCATTCATAAATTAGTAAGGAGATGTCAGGCCCACAGCCTGCAGAAGGCGCCGAGGTGAGATGTGCACAGGCTGCTGCTGGAGCAGAGAAACGCAAGAAACGCGAAGGTAACGAGATGGGAAAGGGAGACTGGGGGGGAAGCAAAGCTCCGCTCTCCCTCGTGAGAGCGTGAAGGATGAAAAGAAAGTGCCACCCGCTGCTCTGGGCAGCCAGAACGCACCCGCACCCTCCAAGCTGAGGTCTAGGACATTAATGGCTTGGTACATAACCCCAGAGTGCTTTGAAGGCTGACCATTACTACAGGAGATTTCTTCTGCTATGTATTATCCTGCTGTGAGCCAGCCCAGAGCAGTTCTGGTCGGGGTGTCACCGCTCAGCTCAGTCCCTGCTCGGGGCCGGCACTCTCTGAAGGTCACGGCGCGTTCTCACAGCAGTGTCTGATCCCAGCAGGGATCACACTTCATGCTCAGAGTCACTGCCAAGGCTTGGGGGCTGCAGAAAGGCTCTGCCTTCTCCTTGCTCCTCTGCACACCAAGGTCCCTGCGAAAGTGAGTCCGGTCTGGGACTTCCCCAGTGCCTGCTCCACAGCGTCAGTGGGGACAGCGATGTCGTTGCCATCAGGGGGTTGGGTTTGATACTGGTTTTGTATCTGTTTGTATATATTTCATTTTATTGTTATTTTCATTAAAGCTGTTTTAGTTTTCTAATCTGTAAGTCTCCCTCCCTCATTCCCCTTCTCTTCCCTTTTGGGCAGGGAGAGCGGTTAACAGAGAGCATCTGCCATTTGTCTGGTGGCCGACCCAGCCCTAACCCTTGACAAGTATCTCACAGACCTCGGTGGCAATGGCAGCTGAGTTACCTGAAGAAGGATAAGCCAAGAAGAGGTGAGAACAGGAACATCTCAAGAGAGTTGAGCTAACTGGCATGGGAGCTTGATATTAGAATGAACTTGGAAATAACTGTGAGAGATGAAACTTGCTGAGGCCACCACCAGCAAGAGGAGACAACAGTAGAGAGAACCCCCAGGGCACCAGAACACCTGGAGAGGCAACCAGGGACAAGGACCAGGTTACTGAAGATCCCCTAATAAATAAATAAAAATGCTCAACAAGCATCTTGCTCTTTTGTGACCTTCTGCAACGTCCCAGGAACACAGTGTAAGGCAATAATTTGTTTAGCAACACAGACTGTCATGTGCAGTATGATCAGCAGCCCAAGGGTAACAAGGAATTTAATCAGAAAAGGGGCCAGTAACTCAAAGGAAGAGTTGAGGAGGGGGAAGGACGGTTAGAGAAAAGGGCCTGGCAGCGCTGGCAGGAAAACAGGACCGCTTGGAAGAACAAGGACAATGAAGGGAAGTCTCTAAAGTTTAAGTATACTTGGGTGAGTTTCGTACAAGCTTCCAACTTCCCAAGCTGTCTATGACTGCTGAAGGATTTAATATATTCTAATATATTTTATTAGAATAACCAACACAGGTGGTAAACAATATTTTCCAGCGTGTAATTCCTCATCAAAGGCCGATCTTCGCTGTGCTGAGAGCAATTGCTAAGCAACAAGAATACACTTTCTCTTTCCAGTAGCACTTGCATTTACCTGTTTCAAAGTCATAATTGCCAGGATAAAATAAAATGCCAGGGAAGAGCCAACTGTGAAGTGTCCTACATGCTTCGGGAGCAAAGGCAGAGTGGTTGCTTGGCTTTTCAGGCGGAGGCAGAGTAATTGGATAATTCCTCCACACAGCACACTCTGGAGAAGCACACGCAGATAAAACCAGTTTGGAAGCTCCCCTTTGTTACCCAGGCCATTGTTCCACCCATACACATTAGCAAGGCAGCCTGGAAAGATAATGCTAATCTGACAGCAAATTAATTAGAAAAATTATTTCAAGGGACTGTAGTTTGCTGGTGCTACTTTTGCTTCCTTTTTCAAAGGAAGGAAACCTGGGGAAGCGTATTTTTAATCTACTACAGAGTCTCCTTTTCAGAAATCCTGGCTTTTAGTATCTTGCCTTTAAAAGCCAAAATAAAGAGCTTTTTCGAGCTTTCAAACAATTTGAAAATTAAGACTATTAGGTGTGCCAATCATTACAGAATACAAAACACCGACACCCTCCTGCCCCTGCAGCCTTTTAATTGTTTTTCAAGCAAACTGCTGCCGAAATGCACACGCCTAATATATGCTGCTGAAGCAATCGAGTCTGTTCCTCAGTGCTCGTTAGTCCTGGAAGGACTTTGATGGTCCCTCATACACCCACTGTTTGCTTGGTTTAAGTCGGCCATCTGTGCAAACACAGGACTGTAAAGGTCACCGGGGAGAGACGGCCATCTCTAGAATCTTTATTAATAGATGAGGATGCGCAAGGGAAGGACTTAATCTGACTCTTAGGAGCCAATATCTTTCTTTTCGACTATAATATGAACACATTTAATGTAAAAAACCCCTATTGGGCCAGCAACGTTATGGGATCTCACAGCACTGCCGCTACTTAACAGCTGGATTTCTGCCAAATGGACAGGGTGGAAGATGGGCTGCGAAAGGATCTGCAACAGGCTTCCAGGAGAGAAACTCTAGAAGCCAATTAGCTCCATTAGCTGAGAGAGAGATGAGAGGGCAATGTGATCCTCAGTAGGAGGCAGGGAAATCAGTGTCCACTTCCAGCAGGTCAGTAAATCCCATTTCCATTATAAAAGGGTTGATCAGGGTGGGATTCATCATTAGAAAATAGAATTGGGTTGCTGAAGCAAGAGATGAGTTTCCAGGCACAGAGCAGTTGAGGAACATCTGGTTCTGTGAAAGGACAGATGGCTGGAGCACCTCTCCTATGAAGACAGACTGAGAGAGTTGGGGTTTTTCAGCCTGGAGAAGGCTCTGGGGGGACCTTATATTGACCTTCCAGTACCTGAAGGGGCCCTATAGGAAGGTGGGGGAGGATCTGTTCTCAAGCGTTTGTAGCAACAGGACGAGGAGTAATGGTTTTAAGCTAGAAAAAGGGTAGATTTAGTTTGGACATTAGGAAAAAGTTCTTTAATATAAGGGTGGTGGATCTCTGGAACAGGTTGCCCAGAGAGGTGGTAGAGGCCCCATCCTTGGAGACATTCAAGGTCAGGCTTGGTAGGGCTCTGAGCAACCTGACCTAGTTAGAGATGTCCCTGTCTACTGTAGGGGGGTTGGACTCGATGACCTTTAGAGGTCCCTTCCAACCCAAAACATTCTATAATTCTATGAATAAGATTTTAAGGAAAAGGAGAAAAGTAAACTAAGGTTAGGGAGGAAAAAAAGCCATAAAATGATAATTTTCTCTTGGACTAAAGCACTAAGGACATGTGACTGGAGAAAGCAGAGGAAATGAGAAGGCAGAAGAGAGTCAAGACTATAGGAATAGTCACTCGTACTAGAAAAGAACTCCGTTAAAATGACTGCAGTAGAGGAAGGAATAAATTTGTGGTGGAAATGTCACAGGACTGACATGGATGTGATCTTCCGTTCGACGCCTAAGGCAGGAGATGTAATTGCCAAGATGAGCCAGCGCTGTGCATAAATATGAGCAACCCAGGGAACGGGAGACAGGCAAAGATGTGACGGGGAGGTGAGCGAATCAAACAAAAGAGAAATGTCTAGGAGGTAACTCAGAGCAAGACAAAACACATATCAGTGACCTGGAAGCTGTAGAAAGGTAAGAGGCCAGGAAAACAGATGCCAAAGAGAACAGAAGTTCCCTTCCACCTGAGAACAGAAGTCACTGTGGATGGAAATGCAAGGATAGGAAACAACAGCCAAGGCTTTAAGTCAAGAGCAACGGCTGGTAAGAAGGAGCTGGGAAGGCAGAAGTGATGTGAAAAGAACAGCTGGATACATACAGCATTGCTGAAACCTAGAAAAGATTCCAAGAAAATTTAAAAAAAGCTGTACAACCAGCGGTCTACACAAGGATGTGTTTGTGGTGGAGAACTTAAATCTTTCCACTGATGGAGACGGTTCTCCAGACACAACAGAAGCTGAGAAAAAAAAAGAGAAAGAAAGGTGGAGAGTCAAAAGGCAATGAGAAAAGATGTGCTTCATGCCTTCTATTTTCCTTCCTATCACTTTACACTTTGAGCACCCTGGTCTAGTGGGAGGTGTCCCTGCCCATGGCAGGGGGTTGGAACGAGCTGGTCTTTAAGGGCCCTTCCAACCCAAACCATTCTGTGATTCTATAAATTCACCATCCCAATCTGAGATGCATTTGAGCAGCCACGTCCTCCTACAAGGCAGCAGAGGAAAGCCAGAGCCCAGCACAGTGAGCGACCATCCAAAACACACCACCCAAACCCAGCCCTTACCACCAATGTAAACACAACGGCAAAGAAATATTATCTGGAGGCTGCAAAGAGACACTGACACAATAAACTTCTTCAACCCCCCCTTAATAATTTCTTAATAGAATGCTGAGCAAAGCCCAACACAGGAAAGTCTCTTCAGCTCAGAAGTGGGAGGTCTTTTAGTGTTCAGTTTGCACCGTTTAAGTTAAAAAAACCCAAAAGGCACCTGCCTTTGCTCAATGGCAACGTCTGCTGTCTCCCAGGCCGGAGCTGCTGAAAGACAGCTCCATGACAAAAAACTTTAAATGATACGTTTGAATGATTTTTCTTATACTTTGAATGAAAGTTTCCAGACCTGAGACGCTGAATGAGAGGCAGAAATGTATCACTAATTACTGGTTTGCATGACAAATTTCCCACATTTAAGAGGCAAAAAAAGAAGAAATAACAACAACAATCCCCTGCAATTTCTATCAGCATGGGAAGGTGAAGGTTTTCTGTATTTAATAGTTTCAAATTATAGAGTTTGTCCCTCCATTCCCACAGATTTAGGGGCCGCTGAAACCTTCTGCAGGGCAGACATCAGTAATTCTTGCAGAGGCCTTTGAAGCGACATTTTGGAGGGCTATAAATGGTGACGGAACCACAGCACCTAGCAACCCTTCGCTCCACACTGCCAGAGCTCAGCCAACTGCAAAGGAAAGCAGCAACTGGAGAAGCCCGTCCTTATTTATTTCAGAGAGTCAGGACACCAGCACAGAGAAATTACCCACATCCACGAGCTCGGCAAAGCTTGAACAGGACCCCATCTCTATGAAAGGCGACCTTTTGAGCTCCTCCCGTGTCATTAGCACCCAGTTGCTTTCAAACAGGCAAGTTCTCACTCAATAAGCAGCTTGTATATTAGTTTTTGGTTCAGCATCCAACAACTGCAGCCTCTGTATGTGATCTCCTAAATTCTTAGGAATTTAAATCACAGCTCAAGAAGATCCAGAACCCTTTTCAGATCAGTCCCAAATAAATGAGCACCTTTAAGCCAGACACCTTGAGAGCTGTGAGCGGCTTGGATGCTCGTCTGCTCCCGCTGAGTTAGTCACCTACGTCAACCAGGTCATCACATCGGTGGAGCAGAGCTCTACAAGGTGTCCTCTGTCAGGGGGAAATTACTTCCCTTCAGAACATGGACGAAGCAGTCAGCAGTAACGAGAAACCTGATGCCTTTCACTTGCCATTTAGCCCTAAAGTGGATTTGGTATTTTTTTTTCCCATAAGAGATCACACTACAGAAAGACAGAAACACAATTTATCCAATTTTATCTTGCACTTTTCAGTGTTTAAACAAAAATGTAAAATTTCTGATGGTGCTACAATGCTGTTTTTTTCTGACCGGTATTTATTTATGTTATTATCTCCTAGGAGATACGAGGAAATAAATTTATAGTATCCAAGCCCACAGGGCATGATGTAAAATATCTTATTCATAATAGTAATTTCCTTAGTAACTTTGATTGTGCTTCATTTAGTCTTTCTCAGACAGCGTTTACACACCTTCTGTGTTATCCACAGTGAGGATTCGCATTTTTTGTGATTATTTCCTCATTTCAGAGCTATAGATTTATATTTTACAAATGAATCCAATAAGCCTACTTATTTCTCACAGGCTGAGACCTCTGGGGTGACTCCAGAGAACAGAGAAGCCAACGCAAAGAAGTCTCACAACTGGAAAGCCTGAGAAAAGGCTTTATGCTACGATGGAGCCACAGTCTGAAGAATCTCGAAGCAGATACTCGCCTGGACAGGCTGGCTCCCCTCTCACCAGGCTGCTGCTTTATTCCCTGTGGTGTGTTAGCTGACTGCCATTAGCATTAGCTGTACCCGTGGATTTGTCTGTGAGTAAGCACCTCACCTCACATGAGTCACCAGCAGTCAACAGCCAGGAGCAAGGAGAGAGTGAGTGAGGAGATGCTTCTGCAGATGCCTCCATGCCCACGTCCAGAGGCAGCTATGGGCACCACAGCTACGGGCCAGTATCACCCACCAAAGCCCAGTCACAGGTAACTTCCTTGGTAAATTTGGAATGCAAATAAATGTTAGTAGTTGTAATTCTCGTATAATTATAATGAACCGAAAGGGGACCTAGAAGAAAGATGGGGAGGGACATCTGAGCAGGGTCTGTTGGGACAGGACAAGGGGGATGGGTTTAAACTCAAAGAGGGAGATTTAGACTAGAGAGAAGGAAGAGATTTTTGCTGCTGAGGGTGGGGAGAGCCTGGCGCAGGCTGCCCAGAGAGGTGGTGGCTGCCCCATCCCTGGCACCATTGCAGGTGAGGTTGGCCGGGGCTCTGAGCAACCTGCTCTAGTTGCAGATGTCCCTGCTCCCTGCAGGGGGTTGGACTAGATGACCTTGAAAGGTCCCTTCCAACCCAAACCTGTCTGTGATTCTATTATTATACAATGACAAGTATGACAAAGTCAATATTGCTCTGTCAGAGCGATGTTCTTACTGGTAAGACATAAACCTATGTGACCAATTCCAACACCCACTTTGTCAGGTCATTTCTGCACATCCTGCCACACATTCCCCTGAAAAACCACAGCTGGCTTTAGGTGGCACCATCTCCTCTCACACCGGCAATGGAAAGGGTACCAAAGTGAATGCTAAGCCTTGGACAACCCTTCTCTTCCTTTCAAAGAAAGGACTGAAATAATTTTTATGAGCAAACATATTTCTCTGTTACTGGTCTCACACAGAAAACTTCACCATTGATCCCAGTCTGCTTCAGGTTTATATTTTACTCTTGCTCTTGCTCTTCCAGATTCTTAGTTCTACAGACTGAGAAAACATGATTCCACTTTGCATGTGAGTTATCTTCATTACTTTGTGTTTCAGATCACCTAATGAAAGGACAAGAGATGATGCCCTCAAGTTGTGCCAGGGGAGGTTTAGATTGGATATCAGGAAGAAGTTCTTTACCAAAAGAGTGGTCAGGCTCTGGAACAGGCTGCCCAGGAAAGTGGAGGAGTCACCATCCCTGGAGGGGTTCAAAAAACGGGTAGACGTGGCACTTTGGGACATGGTCTAGGGGTTAGGAAGATGTTCAAAGAAGGTTGGACTAGATGATCCTAGAGGTCCTTTCCAACCTGAATGATCCTATGATCTACACCTTATCAGCTCTGCCAAATTAAACAGAATCAGGTTTACAATGTACATTTATTTATAGTGATTTTTCTCTAAACTAAAACCCCAACACAGGTGAAGCTCACCACCTTCACCGTTCGCCAGCAGAGCTGTAACCTCCAGCTTTGCCAAGAGCCTCATGTTTTGGTGCTGGGAAACCACAGAAAGTGCATTGTGCACAACTGTCAGAATTCAGAGGCGGCTTTGTCTGTTACAGCTTAATTAAAGGAATACATTCCCGGCCAAAACCCCAGAGACCAGTGCGCTGCCAGTGCCAATAAAAACAAGGTTGCTGACAGGAGGTGGCTGCAGCCTGTCCAACTATACAAGAAATCTCACGTTTTTCTTAATGCAAAGAGTGTCCAGTGATGGATAACGAGCCTCCTGGAGCAGAGAGAACCCCAACATGACTGACAGGGCCACGCTCTTGGTCCTCTAATTCATTCCAATGATGCTCTCAACCTTATTAGGGTCTCTGTTCAAAGGATCCAGGAAGGAATTGATACAGAAAGTAAGCTTAAAAAGATTCCAGGAGGTCA
Organism: Eurystomus gularis; assembly: GCA_013400335.1. Lineage (NCBI taxonomy): Eukaryota > Metazoa > Chordata > Aves > Coraciiformes > Coraciidae > Eurystomus > Eurystomus gularis. Next base: position 23,636 of record VZZY01018452.1, read on the forward strand.
CCATATATCTACCGAAAAACCTCAAGAGAAGGTCTAAAGGCTTCTGGCACCCACCAGTGCAGGTGGACGGGAACCACGTGGAATTTACTGAGATAAGTCAGTACTTGGAGGAGTTATTTCCAGCTATCCTGGAGATGTTCCGGCAACAAAAACCAAGAAGAATCATCCAGGGACACGTTTCCTACCTCCACACACGGAAGGAGTCACCCATCACAAACACAAGCCATATCACACGAGGCTGTTGGGTCTCCTCAGACAGACCCAGTCCTGCACCCACTGGTCCCACTGCCTCAGAATCTCAGTCTGGCACTAACCACAACCACCGAGGACAACCAAACCCAAGGATGAAGGGGTTAACATGGGCAGAACGTCCTGACAACAGAAGTGCTCCTATCTCAAGTGGGATTTGTCGACCAGAGGAACTGCTCAAAGCAGATTAGAGATAATTGAGTGTTGTGAGTAAACTGATTTAGTAGCTTGGTTACAAGTATTTAAACATGACTGATAAGTAGACTTGGCTAAATTTTGGCTGGGAGATGAGTGCATGATGTGCGGAATCAAATTCCAAGCATTTAAGCTTCCCAGACATGTAACATCGAGGATGGGAGCTGCAAAGGCAGGTGGTCTGGTCAACAACAGGCGCAATGCTGGAAAGCAGAGCTCCATCCCAGCCCCAGCGCAACATAAACACTTCTCTCTTCTGCTCCCTAATCCCTTTTCAAACATCATGTCAGCTCTGTGGCTTACTCCTCACCTGCCTGACATGAGAGCCATACGACAGTGTGCAGGCCATGTAGCATGGCCAGGTTGGTATCCACCAGGATTCACACTTTCACAGAATCATAGAACAACAGACTGGTTTGGGTGGGAAGGGACCTTTAAAGCTCACCTAGTCCAATCCCCCTGCAGGGAGCAGGGACATCTGCAACCAGAGCAGGTTGCTCAGAGCCCCGGCCAACCTCACCTGCAATGGTGCCAGGGATGGGGCAGCCACCACCTCTCTGGGCAGCCTGCACCAGGCTCTCACCACCCTCAGTGTCAAAAACATCTTCCTTCTCTCTAGTCTAAATCTCCCTCTTTTAGCTTCAAACCATCACTCCTTGTCCTGTATTAACACCTTCTCCTGCAACATATTCCAGAGCTTCAGCGATAGCTTGGGCATCGCTGAAAAAACCACGTAGGCACGTGCCACACAGAGCCCTGGTCACCAGGCTGCAGGGGCAGGACTCTGCCTGCTGCCAGCAAGCATTCATGAAAAGAAAGTTGGAAGGGACTGGAAAACATGGACCATCACATTTCTTTGATGCTGCTGTGGGTTTTAGAGGTACTCACACCTTCAGAGCCAAATTTAAAACAACTTCTTCACTTGCAGAGCAGCAGAAACCAAACCAGCATCAGAACCATCACATGAAAGCCTGAACTAAAACAGATCTAAGGCCGTGGATCGGCTCAGAACCAGAAGGTGGTTCTCCAGGTCTCAAAGCAAGCTGGGCTCAAGTTTTCCTTCCAGATGAACTTACCATTAGTCAGAATTTTAAAAGATGAAAAGTTGTGTCAAATTCCTGTCTGATTCAGCTTTTATATCAACTCTATTTCCATAATCTCCATTTATTTTATATTCCTGGGAGGATGAAGTTTGAACATAGTATTTCAGAAGCTTCATTGTCTTTCGCGAATTAACAGTGACTCATTTCTCTCCATTCTAGATACATTTCGAGCTGCCTTACTTCATTCTGGATCGAGGTGTATAATTATAATTGAATCATTAAAATCCTGGCTCTTGTGTGCCTACAGCTACCTCTGTTTTGAACGACTGGTATCTCCAGGCAAATCCTGCAGCACCAAACTTCGGGATTATCTTCAATAAAACTACTGGGCTCAACCTTGCAAGTCATACAAAAAGGAGATGTCACTTTGGGGGCATAAGGAGACCAAAATCCAACTAATCAAGTAAATGCTGCAAACTAAGGCAAAGATTACAGAAAAATAACAAAATATGAATCGTGTAATTTAAAAAAACGACTTTTTTATTCAAAACCTATGACAAAAGCTGTATGATGATTCTTCTTAAAGTTCCTCCGTACCGACCACATCGCACAGAAATCAGCGTTATCCTATTTAGGCCATTTCTAGAAAATATTAAAAAAAATAAAATATTCCAACTAAGAAGATCCAAGAGCTTCAAAACCTGATGGCAACGACGTCTAAATATAGGCAGTCAAAACAGTTATCTGTGTATTTTTAGCTTAGAAAATAACTTGAGTGATAACTCCAAGACAGCACAAACGAGCTCTGCAGCAGTTTCTTTTCCGAGAGCTTTGCCTTTGTACTGACTCTGTATAAATCCCGCGAGCAGCCATCCCTACAGATTTGCATTTCCCACCATTTTTTCCTCTTACGAAGGATTCCTATGGTTTATTTTTATAAACAGATCTCCAGGTTTCGTTGCATAACGTCAGATGAGGATGGAGGTCCACCAGTGACCTTCTCGTAGAGCCAGGGGAGCAGAGGAGCTGCGAGGGCCAACCCAGCACCACGGTTTCGTTTTGTTTCTTTGGCTGATTCTCTACTAGTTCCTGGTCAGGAAGAACCAGCACCCCTCTGACCAAGTCAGTGAGGATGGGATATTTATTCTCTGGTGGAAACATCTTACTAAGGGAGAAAGGAGGAAAATTTCAGAGAAGGCATTTCTCTACATCGCCTCTCTACATTTCCTCCTTCACGTCTTTGTGAGGTGTTAAAATGAAGCTGGGAGGGGCAACAATGACAACAAAATCAAGGAATTTTCCTCTTCCCATACTAGGCAAGCAGCCCCTGCCTTCCAACTTGGTGAACCCAAACAGATTTAAGCCTTAGCAAACTTCTTTATGTAATTTTTATGATCTACTTACAGATAACATAATCACAGACTGGTTTTGGTTGAAGGGACCTTTCAAGCTCATAGAGTCCAACCCCCTGCAGGGAGCAGGGACATCTGCAACTAGAGCAGGTTGCTCAGAGCCCCGGCCAACCTCACCTGCTATGGTTCCACCTCTCACCTGGGCAACCAAACAAAATCACTGAGCAGACAAGATCCTTGAGCACTGTTTCTGGATCTAACACCCCCCAGTACTCTCTCCATCCTTCACATCGGCAGGAAACTTCGGCCAAATCACAGGAAGTCTGCTGTTCAAAGCCAAGCTATCATATACATCTTCCAGAAACAGCACAGCATCATCAAAAAACTCTTTTCCCCACAGAATGTATGAGATGTTATGACGCACACAGTTGACCTCCTTCTTCAAGGTAAGCAGATGCCCCACAGAAATGTGGTACAGGCCTCGGAAACACAGGAAGGATGTTCAACCAGAATAATTGATCCTGCTTTATTACCACAGGAACTGATGTGATTTATATAAATAATGCACATTTTGGACCTGATGAAGTCCAGAGGTGCCCTCCAACTTCAACTATTCTGTGATCTAAATAACTTTTAATATTAGGTATGAAAGCAAAACCATGGTTTTAAGGGGATTTTTTCCTCCCAGGTTTTATTTTTCACATCACAAGGGAAGCCAGCTCATCTATTTTTTTTTCTATTCCAAGCTTGCAGCATATTTCTTCAGTTCTTACTGAGCTGAATTTGAAATGATCTAAGAAATAAGACTTCCACCTATTTCACAGTCTGAAACACCATTAAAAACAAACCAAAAAAGCCCCGCACTTCTCCAAAACATCACTACTCCTCCTGAACTTCAGGGTTTCATCCCACTGCTCCTACTTAAGCTTCCTGTGACCCTCAATATTTCCTTTCATTCCATGGGATTTAGATTTCACATATGTAAAGGAGAGACTGGGTTATTACTTTCTGCTTAGTTTACCAGCTGACTGCAGTTTTATTATCCTTTTTAATCCTCACTGCACATCTCCGTCCTCTTTATATTCTAACTTTTCTAGACCTCAATGAATTCCCACCAGCCTTGGAGCTTTGCAGAGGCTCCGAGCTGGCCCTAGCTGAAGTCAGCACTTCTGCTGAAGGGCTGGTCGCAGACTCAGTTGCCCAAAATTATAGTGAATTTTTATTGTTGTTGCTTGCTTTTTAACGTTGAATCTAATCTGCTGCCCACGACCACCACCTGGAGAACAACGTGCAGTACTACAAGCAGAGCTTTGGCACTACACACCCCCCCAGCACACTCACCTCAGAACACAGCAACGCGCTCAAACTCCTCTGCACACCCCAACCTCAGGCAGATTTTCAGATGGATGTGGAAAATTGGAGCAATCCCTTCATATTTTCTTTTTTAGATTGAGCACCAACCTGCACGGTAAAATTCTTCCAGAAGGAAGCAAGTCACAGACCTGGTCACTGGCAAATGATGGGCAATAAGCTCGGAGACACGCAAAACACTACTGTTTGCTTATTAATCATGAATGCTGCAAAAAATAAACAGCCTTCAGAAGTAAAGACAGACTAATGGTTAACAGTTTTTACTAAGTGGCAAGAACGTGACTCGAATAGCGACCAACTCTTAGCAGCCAGCTTCCTTCAAAGCTCTTGAGCTCTCCTTTCACCCTCACAGAGGTGGCCCTGGACAATGAGAAACACAGATAATTCCCTATGGCACCTAATAGCACAGCCAAAATGTTGACCAGAATGTCTATGCCCTGAAAAATCACACCCCGTACTGCATTTAATATTAACCATATCAAGTCTGAATAGAATTCTGAAGGCCTTTATTTCCTTATGCTTTGGGACTCATCACAGAACTTCTTGTTTCAACAGAGAAACTTGATGCAAGACTGTCAAAATGTCTCCAGAGATCTGAGCTGAATATGTAGAAATGGGGTAAAATCAGAAGCTTGCTGTCAAATCTAACCCGGGAGCTGATAAGTACAAAAAATAGGGTAAGAGAACTATTTTGGATGCTCCAAGTGTAGCTCCAAATATGTTCTTCGCACCCTCGCTCTTCCCTCTTGCCTGGATTTATTATTGCAAAGCCTCAGTTATAAACTATGGAGCAGGATTGTGACCTGGAGGGCAAGGGAGGGGATTCTTCCCCTCTGCTCCACTCTGGTGAGACCCACCTGGAGTTACTGAGTCCAGCTCTGGAGCCCCCAACACGAGAAGGACATGGTGGAGGAGGGCCAGAGGAGGCCACAAAGATGATCTGAGGGCTAGAAACCCTCTGCTGGGAGGCCAGGCTGAGAGACTTGGGGTTCTTCAGCCTGGAGAAGAGAAGACTCCAAGGAGACCTCATTGCAGCCTTCCAGTATCTGAAGGGGGCCTGCAAGAAAGCTGGGGAGGGACTTTTTACAAGAGCTTGTGGTGATAGGATGAGGGGTAATGGCTTCAAACTGGAAGAGGGGAGATTTAGATTAGAAATTAGGAAGAAGTTCTTCACTGTGAGGGTGGTGAGACATCGATGCAGGTTGCCCAGGGAAGCTGTGGATGCTCCATCCCTGGAGGTGTTCAAGGCCAGGTTGGACGGGGCTTGGAGCAACCTGGTCTAGTGGAAGGTGTCCCTGCCCATGGCACAGGGACTGGAACTAGATGATCTTGAAGGTCCCTTCCAAGCCAAACCATTCTATAATAGGAAACCAAACCCCAAACTGACGTGACTCCTTTGTTCAGTACGAAATGCCCATGGGAAGACTCACTTCCACCCTGTCTGCTTGAGTAAAAGAGATAATGTCCTTCTAGAAGTTTTGTCCGTGTTTCTGGACATATACCAAACATAACAGTGTACTGAGGAACGTGTGTATCAGCACGAGAAGTTACCTGTCATCATTGTTCAAGAGCTTCCCAGTGATACCATCTCACCGTCATCATGAAAAAGACGATAGCTTCTATGCACAGCAGACGAATGAAATAAAGACATCATCTCTAGGAATCATGTTTCATGTCACAATAATGAGGCGTTTCACATCTGTCTTGGGCTTTTCATATGCACAGAAATAGATCACAGAAAGCTTGGTTAAACCTACACGCTTCTGAAGGAGTCCTGTTGATCTCCTGTAGAAAGTGCCTCCAGGCTACAACTCTATGAACCCTCAGGAAAAAGAAACCAACATACTAAGTGAATAATATATTGGACACGTAGGAGTTATGGTTTGGGTTGGAAAGGACCTTAGAGAGTGTGTAGTTCGAAGCCCCTGCCACGGGCTGGGACAACTCCCGCTAGACCAGGCTACACCACTCTGAGGTAGCTTTGAGGACTAAAGAAGATAGACACCACACTTCCAAGGAACAGCACACTGCCATTACCTTCCACCAAAACACTGGGGAACACAGGACAGCTGGCAGAAAACAAACCAAGAGGGATTCTGACCAGACATATGGAGTCTTTTTTTCTGAGTTGAGGACAGTCACCCAGCAGAACAGGTTGCCCAAAGAGGATGTGAAGTCTCCATCCTTGGAGGTTTTCAAGGTCAGATTGGATAAAGCCCCCTGAGCAACCTGGTCTGACCTCAGAGCTGACCTCACTTCAAGCCAGGGTTGGACTACAAACCTCCTGAGGTCCCTTCCAGCCTGAATTTTCCCATAATCCTATGAAACAGAGTTGGATGCTCTTTCTAGAAGGAATATCCTTTTTCCTGTCCCAGTCTGAGATGTTCAGTGTTCAATGGCATTGGGCTCCCTACACGTAAAGCCCTTCCCTCACCTCGATTGCCTAAAATATATTAGTTTTCTGCCTGTGGCCTCAATATTTTCATTAAAGCTCCAAGGAAAGATACCCATGAAGTGAGCTGAGAAAAAACACCAGACTTTATACTGTAAGAATGGTCTTACTGGTCAAGCCAATGGTACATCTAGCCCATGATATTGTCTCCCACAAGACACTAAAAGCACAGAATAGAAAGCAAACGTATATGAGATTCCCTCTCAAATATTTTCCCCATCCTAAACAACTTGTAGCTCAGCAGCCGAACAAGAGCTGGAGTTTATGCATTCAGAAGGAAACCACAACAGCTCACTCCTCCAAGGATCTGTTAAAGTTTCCCTCGGGCCTCCTCAAGCTCCTTCCATCTACAGTATTCTACAGCACAAAGTTCCACAGTGGAACTACAACGTGTGTAAAGGAACCACCTCCTTGCACATGCTTTGTGCCTGCCGTGCCAATTAATTTGGTATGGCAAATTTCTTTTTCTCATATTGGAAGGGACAACAAGCAATAGACCAATGACCTCTTATCATAGAATCACAGAGTGGTTTGGGTGGGAAGGGACCTTTCAAGGTCATCTCATCCAACCCCCTGCACTGAGCAGGGACATCTGCAACTAGAGCAGGTTGCTCAGAGCCCCGGCCAACCTCACCTGCAATGGTGCCAGGGATGGGGCTCTTCATGTCATTTTTAAGATCCCAGTCCTATCCCTTTTCTCAGCCGTGTCTTTTCCATGCAGAAGAGTTCAAACCTCCTTGGTCAATCTCATGGGAGAAGCTGTTCCCTATGTCTGATCATCTTAGAGGCCTTTTAAGTCTTTTTAGTTCTGCTATACTCGCTCTGGGGGGAAGAACCAGAACTGTACGCTATAGTCAACACTTGACCAAGTAATGGGTTCCCACCACAGAGTCCTGATGTTCTGCGTTTTATCCACCACCCATTGCCTCCAAATCTTTAACAATTAAATTGGTTTTTTGACCACTAATAAGCACTAAACTTCAACTCTATTGGACTTCTACCCTCCGCTCAGGATCCTGTCCTGAGCAGCACCATTATTTTGCAGCTACAATTCTTTCCCACTCAGATACATCACTTGGTATTTATCCACACTGAAATTCTCCTATCGCTTTATTGCCCGCACACTGAGTCTCTTAATGCTCATATCATTCCAAAGCTGTTTCACCACAATGGCGCACACTGGGCTTACACAAATGCAGCCTGCGCCTGGGGTATACTTCATGCAGAACTGAACCACAAAATAGAAGCCCAAACAGCTTGGAGATCAGATCTGGCTTCCACCATCCCTAAACAAACCTATCTGCATCATTAAAGCGGCCTGCCAGAAAGATGGGGATGGACTTTTGAGCAGGGCCTGTTGGGACAGGACAAGGGGAGACGGGTTGAAACTAAAAGAGGGAGATTTAGACTAGGAGAAGGAAGAGATTTTTGCTGCTGAGGGTGGTGAGAGCCTGGCGCAGGTTGCCCAGAGAGGTGGTGGCTGCCCCATGCCTGGCACCATTGCAGGTGAGGTTGGCCGGGGCTCTGAGCAACCTGCTCTAGTGCAGATGTCCCTGCCCACTGCAGGGGGTTGGACTGGATGACCTTGCAAGGTCTCTTCCGACCCAAAGCAGTCTACAACTCTATGATTCTATGACTGTGCTCTTCAAGAACAAGGTCATGCCCTGAGTAACTGGAAATTCGGTAGGTAAGGAGCTGCCCAGCATGGGGTATAGAACTGTGCTAACCTAGCCCATAGCCCTTCATGACTAGAACTTAAAACTTAAGGATGGGAAAGATCAGACAGATATTCAGCCCAGCTGTAGGAGCAGTCAATCCAACCAGTGCCCGAGTCAGCAAGGCGAGGAGGACACCAAGCCGCCCGTGTAAGAACGTGTTGGACCAGCACCCTCATGGCAGTGACTCCAACCAGCAACTCCCACCTCGCTGCAGGGCCGCGAACAGACAGATTCAAGCAACACAGAGACGTCGGACACAATCTGCTCACTTCTAAGAGAGTAAGAGCCGCAAGCGGAGCCTCGGTGGTGTGTCCTCTTTGAGTGGCATGTCGGGAAAGAAAAACGCATGTCGTGGGACACGCTGGTTCTGCTGTAACGAGGAGAGGAGCAGCAATGCCCCCTTGTGTTATAAGGGAACCTAATCAGAAATCCGTCGCGATTCCTTGCCTATTCCTAACTCGCAGTGTATTCAGAGAACAGAACTAATTCCTTCTTAGAAGCACACTGTATGATCAGGCTCTCGATTCTTGCACGGACACAAAAGCAAATGCTCTTAAAAGGTAACCCAGCCCTTTGATTGTCAAAATTCACAATCCGTAACTCATCTTGTAAAATCTGGCCACAGCAACTAAATGCAAATAATGAACAAAAGCTCCTGCTAATTCCTCTTTGATTTCTGTTCCTCATCTATTCAAGTGCATCGTTTAACAATCCAATTTTCCATAGGTAAACTGTTTTTAGAGGACTCTAACAAATGAATTTCAGGTGTCCTCTGTCCAAAACCAAACTGAAATGCCAGCTCTGACAAGTGCTGAGCTTAACAGAAGCTACAACCAGATCCAGACTTGGGAATAACGACGTATGTCTTGCAGCCAGCAAATTAGTGTGTGGAACATTTAAGAACTCGAATCCAAAGCACACCTGAAAGGTGAAGTTGAGAGCGCAGGTGTCACAGCTGCACAGCAAAGCCACTCCATCCGGCAAGCTGGGCATCCAGCCTTATTTCATCATTAAAATCCAACATTGCGACTCCAACGCAAGAACCCTCAGGGCTTTGTCTTCCTTTCCTCCCTCTGGATGAAGCTCTTTGTTTTGGCATTTAACATTCAGGTTCTGGTTTGGAACTCACCTCTTAGCAACCTCCTTTTCATCAGCTCCCTGAGACTTTCTGTGGGACCAAATGCTCTTCCAAGCCTTTCTTCTAACACTTGGACAGTCCACAGCTGAACAGCTAAACCCTTTTCCCTCAATCTGTTCTAGAAGAGTCTACCACCATCCTGAACTCATCTGCGGGTGGAAAGCAAGTAGCACAAATCCTCTGGCCAAGATCAGAATTTACAACACCAAAGGTTCATGAAGTTGCACAACAAAAGCGAACACGAGGTTTAAACAGAAGCAGAGTTTCAGGAATAGTTTTGTAAAACCATGTCCACGACACATCAACACTACTGATCAATATATACAAGATAATTACCTAGTGCCTTACAAAACAAAACCCACCCCAAGACAGAAAACAACCAAAAAGCCTAAAAAACTCCAACCACGTGAGATTCGTAACAAAGGAAAAATAACTCACCAGTCTTGGTACGTGGTGATCGCAATACTTGGAGGTGTCAACAGAGGCAGAGTTGTTGGTCTGCAGACAATGTCTCTGTCCGGTGTCCTTGCTTTTTCTGTTTGCCTTTGGGACAGCGGAGGTAACTGCAGGTTACCAGAACAACACCTTCTTCCTCTCCAGAGGTCTATGCCCAGAGCATGGCTGGAAGTGCTGTAGGACTTACTCAGCCCGCACTCCAGGTAATCCAGAGCATTCTGCAAAGACAGAAGAGCCGCTGAAAGTTCTGCAAACAAATGTTCTCCCCCATGAGGATAAAACACGTCCAGTTGTTGTTCTACAGCTGCAGCTACTCCCAGAAGAGAGCTGTTGGATGAAGTCTTGGCAGAGTCTGACTGCGCCGCATTGTTATTTCATCAAGTTATGAACGAACTTGAAAATTCACTCAGAACTAGTCTAAGCTAAATTCAACAGCTAATTCTGACCTAACCGGGCACTTCCATCATTCAGGTCACTGGTGAGATGCCAAACTTCTGATACTTTGAACTTTTTCAGATAACGTTCCACTCGACATCCAGCCTAAGTATCTTTCCTCTCCACAGCACAAACATACTGGTTTGCTACTTTATTTTGATGACTCACCAGACAGAGAATACTGGACTTAAGACACATCCTGAATTATCCAAGAGCTACTCAGTGAGAAGAACTCCCAGCTAGGCTACCCTACATCTGGCATTCCTAATGAAAATAGTCTCAGAACCAGGCTTTGAACAGTTGAAGCAGTTTTTCTTCTACTAGTTTCTACTGGTTTTTATTTCAAAACATCACCATGATCACAGAACTGGCTGTCACACTTCTCAAACCCAAGCCAGAAGTACTTCCACAGCTGAACAGCACTGCAAGCAAGAAACACTCAGAGAATCCAGCTAGTCAAACTGTCCAGTATAAATGAGAATATTTCTGCATTGCAGGTGATGAGCTACCAGTAGAAGCCAGAGGGTTATTATAAATAGCTATGTATAGATATCTGCAACAACACTTCTACACTTATCCTCTCCTTCTACCTCCTGCTCATTTTGATCTCTGCCCAGCTCTCTCCACCCTTCGCAGACCTTTCCAGGACCACCTTCTCCACACCCTTTGGTTCTCTTTCCCTACACTACCACTGTGCTCCTCCATCCAGCACCGAGTGACTTCCAAAGGAAAAAAAGAGTGGTTTAATTATCCATAACGTTATTAGGTCCCTCACGAACAACAGCAAAGTAGCATGAGTCCTCCACTGCCTCGTAGTTTCTAATGGAAAGCATGTTCTCCACTGTCTTATGACTATTAAACAACTCTGAGGGACCATCTACTCTCTTATCTTAGCAAGGAATCTCAACATGGGAATGAAAGACAGAACTGAGGGGAGAAAACCATATGACAAGTTTTCTCTACCTTCCCTACTTGCTTGCCCATCCCACAGCCATCCAGACAGGAACCAACATGGTCCACAGCTACTTTCCTCCTTCCTTAAGTGCTATAAGACAAGTGGATGCAGATGCATGAAGTTAGTAAGATGTCAACATCATAATGACCTAGATAGAAGTCGAACATCTTCAGCATGCTGTATTTCCAAAAATATGCTAGAGGTCTTCAGTGATCCAGACCCTGCTCTTTCACAGCACAAAATCAGGTCAAAAATACTCCCAGGAACCCCAGAAAGGAAAGTCTCTGTTCTATGTGAGGATTAACCTGCCTTTATTAATAATCTCTATAATTTTTTTGTTATTATTTAAGAAGCATACAGCAGAGTTTTCTGGCTTCCTATTAGATTTCAGATGCCTGCTTCCATGACAGTCTGCAAGGATCGAGTAGACATTCCAGTACCTAAACGGGGCCTACAAGAAACCTGGGGAGGGACTTTTTACAAGGGCTTGTAGTGACAGGATAAGGAGTAATGGCTTCAAACTGGAAGAGGGGAGATTTAGACTAGAGAATAAAAAGAAGTTCTTCGCTCTGAGGGTGGTGAGACACTGGCACAGGTTGCCCAGGGAAGCTGTGGATGCTCCATCCCTGGAGGTGTTCAAGGCCAGGTTGGACGGGGCTTGGAGCAACCTGGTCTAGTGGGAGGTGTCCCTGTTCATGCAGGGCAGTTGGAACTAGAAGACCTTTAAGGTCCTTTCCAACCCAAACCATTCAATGATTCTACGACCCGGCATCATGCTCAGGCTGACCATGAGGCAGTGCAACACGAGCTCTATGCATGTAAAAGGAACACGGATGTCTCGCAGGAGTGCTGTTGGACAGACACACTATGAGGTTCCACTCCTCCACTGCACTTTCACACACATTCCACAGGGTTTTCTATCTTTGGCGAGCCCCAGCTGTGATAAACACGACAATTGAGGCTGTGGTTATCATACCATCATTACAAACCGAAACATTTCTCTGGAGAATGCAAGCCAGGCTTTAATTAATAGGGGATTACAACGATGATCAGCGAGCGTAGTAACGGAGTAACGCGTGCGTCAGCACATCAGGTGTTCAGTGGCCACAGTGGGGAGAGATGTTGCAACACTTGCAAGTACACAAGTGCAGCACAGGCATGAAGATGGATCCAGAAGAGAACTTCCATAAGGTACGGAAACGTTCCCTGTTACCTGCCAGCACCGCACTGACCAAAGACCAGCAAAGTACAAGACTCCTCTGAACTCCTCATGGTGGAGGGGTTGGTTGGCTTGGGTTTAAATGTATGGGGTTTATCATCTGCTTATTATATGAGCTGCACACAACTCTAAAGAAATCAATGAGCAACAAAAGCATGAAGAAGACTGCAAACAGCAGGTCAACGGAGGTTCTCCTCACCCTCTACTCTGCCCTAGGGAGGCCACCTCTGCAGTACTGGGCTCACTGCTGGGCTCCCCAGTTCTAGAGAGATGAGGAACTACTGGAGAGAGTCCAGCAGAGGCTACAAAGATGCTGAGAGGCCTGGAGCATCTTTGTGCCCAGGAAAGGCTGAGAGCCCTGGGGCTGCTGAGCTGCACAAGAGAAGCCTCAGAGGGGATCTGAGCAATGCTGAGCAAGAGCTCAAGGGCCCATGGGGGGCAAGAGGATGGGGCCAGACTCTTGTCAGTGGTGCCAGTGACAGGCCAAGGGGCAACGGGCACCAAGTGGAACCCAGGAGGTTCCATGTGAGCAGGAGGAGAAACTTGTTTGGTGTGAGGGTGTGGGAGCCTGGCCCAGGCTGCCCAGAGAGGTTGTGGAGTCTCCTTCTCTGCAGAGATTCCAAAGGTGCCTGGATGTGATTCTGGGTGAGCTGCTGGAGCAGGGGGTTGGACGAGATGATCTCCAGAGGTCCCTTCCAACCCCTACCATTCTGTTATTCTGTGTGAAAACCAGTCGATACACACAATATAAGACAAAAGTAACCTTTTATCTCATTTTCATAAAGCACTGGAGAAAATAAAACATGCCTTTAGAAGAACCTTACCTCATCTGCAGTTACTGTCATGACACTTCTGCTTTTCTTCATTATTGAGAATAAAGCGCACCTCGTTAAACAAAACTCTTGTTGTTCAATCTAATTTCTTCAGAGAGGCAACCTGAAAAAGAAAAATTGTAGTGTTGAGTAACAATCTGGCTTTGATAAGAAACAATGGAGCTAACCTGCTAACATCACAGCTGCTGGAGAACTTACTGCCTGTCCTCATAAAACCCTTGGCAGCAGCTACAAGTGTAGCTCTCTCTTAGTGAACAGAAAGTTCAAGATTTAGTAAAATCATGGTAAAAGCAACAAGCCCTCAAGCACGTTTAGTAGTATGGGATCAAAGCTACCAGGTTCTACTTGAAGGTATTTTTCTTTAAATGAGTCCTTTTCCGAGGTGCAGTACAGAAGGTCTCCAAGAGAGGCTCGAGCTGGCTCTCAGAGAAGAAATTGCATTTGTACGTGATACAAAGATTCACAAATCACAAGCATTATTTATTTTTACCCTGGCACGCACAAATCACATCAACACTGAATTACAGCCTTCTGTGAAGGAAAACACTGCAGCCGTGTCCAACCTAAACCTCCCCTGGTGCAACTTGAGGTCATTTCCTCTTGTCTGATTGCTTGTTCCTTGGGAGAAGAGACCAACCCCACCTGGCTCCAGCCTCCTTTCAGGGAGTTGTTGAGAGCCAGAAGGTCTCCCCTGAGCCTCCTTTGCTCCAGGCTCAACACCCCCAGGTCCCTCAGCTGCTCCTCCCCACACTTCTGCTCTAGACCCTTCCCCAGCTTCGTTGCCCTTCTCTGGACATGCTCCAGCACCTTTGATGGGTCAGATTCAGCTTCACACCATTGGGCCCAGGTTAAACACTATTTAGCTTGCACCTCTACCTATTTAAATCAAAAAAGCTTGAAGGAAAAAAACCCACACTCTCTCAAGCACGACATCTCAATAAGAGCAGTACCTCTGAACACAGACATCTAAGGACATTGCAGCCTCCAGGAGCTACCTGCTCATCTGCTCCTCCATGCACTGGAGAACTGCTGTAATGAACCTGCTTCCCTCTAAACCAGCTCTCTCTGGGGAAAAAAAGGAGACAGAGAGAAAAAGAACAAAACAAACTCAAAGGACACGCTAACACACAATGCCAGAGCTGCAGCTGAGTCTGCCGGCGGTTCTGGCTGTGGTGCAGGCACCTCCAGTTGTTTTCATTTCCGTAGGGTTCAGACATCCAACACACACACATCCCTTCAGCGCCAGCCAAAGCACTTGGAGTGCTCAGATCCATGCCAGACACAGCTCAGTGCCACTGCAGCACGAGTGCCAGCACACAGGGCTGAACGCTTCATCCTGCACGAAGCAGCATTGGAAAAGAGCTGAGAGACTTCTCTTCTAAAGCACCTCAACAGCATCCCTCCAGGGAAGGATGAAGTACAGACCTTCTTGCTCTCAACAGCTCCCTGAACGGAGGTTAAGCCAGGTGGGGTCAGGCTTTTCTCCCGAGGAACAAGAAGATATGTGGCCTCAAGAAGATAGGACAAGAAGAAATGGTCTCAAGCTACACCAGGGGATGTTTAGGTTGGACATGAGGAAAAATGTCTTCTGCAAAAGGGCCATCAAAGGCTGGCCCAGGCTGGGCAGGGCAGTGGTGGAGTCCCCATCCCTGGAGGGGTTTCCAAGCCGTGGAGATGCGGCACCAAGGGACATGGTTTAGTGGTGGCCTGGCAGTGCTGGGGGAACGGCTGGACTTGATCTTAAAGGTCTCTTCCAGCAACTCTAGGATTCTGTAGCAGGACCACTCAGGAGCAAAGGACAGAAAACAACTAAAAGCGCTCTGCACCATCTGCCCCCAGGCTTGCTCTCCTCTCAGCATCCACCGCTGGCTGTCACCAGAGGCAGGCCAGGGGGAAAAACCTTTATGGGCTGATCAAGAACCCTCTCCTTACAACCGGGCCCCAGCCGAGCACTCGGGCTGGGTTTCAGCAGTACTGCAGTGGAATTAAAAACCTGGCAAGTGGCAGCACAGTTGTACGGCAACGTCCCTTCTCCCCGCAAGCCTCACCTAGCTCTCGATCCACGTTACAATTAGACAGCAGGCTAGAAGCGAGAGAAGCCATCACCCTATTACCAGCATAGAAGTCATGCTGCAGGATGTGAATAAAATTCCAGAGTTAGTTTAACAATTTTCCCAATCTTCAACAAGTGGGGGGAGGTAAAAAGCCGCGTTATAAAAAGAATCCAAAACTGTCAGCAGAGAGCGAGTTGGGTGGTACTGTCCCAGATATCACGTGGGTAGAGAAGACTGTGACAGTGGTATGTACACACAGACCAGGAATAATATGGCGTGACTATTTGCTGCCAGGAATAAATAGACATTCCACTGCAACATCCTGAGAAAATTCATAGAAAGAGCAAACGGTGGCAGCTGCGTAAGGAGCAGAACTAAGCAGGGTAATTCTTTTTAATAAAGTACAGATTTGTGCTTCCCAAAGTACAAGGCTGAGATGTTCAGGACTCCCAGCTGAGCAGACCTTGCCATGTCCCACAGAAAGGAGCTCACACTGTGGCACATCCCACAGCGGGACTAAAACTGCATCTCCCTCCTGCATCTCCCCTCCTTGTCCCCAGGGCCTACAAAAAAAGCTGGGCAGAGACTTTTTACAAGGGCTTGTAGTGATAGGATGAGGGGTGATGGCTTCAAACTGGAAGAGGGGAGATTTGGATTGGAAATTAGGAAGTTCTTCACTCTGAGAGACTGGCACAGGTTGCCCAGGGAAGCTGTGGATGCTCCATCCCTGGAGGTGTTCAAGGCCAGGTTGGACGTGGCTTGGAGCAACCTGCTCTAGCGGGAGGTGTCCCTGCCATGGCAGGGGGTTGGAACTAGATGATCTTGAAGATCCCTTCCCACCCAAACCATTCTATGAGTCTATGACTATTTGTCAGTTCACAAACTGGCACAAATAAGTATATACATAGTAAAGTAAGTATGTAAACACATAAATAAGTATCCAGAAAAACGTTTGGGAAAAACAAAAACTGAAAGAGAGCCTCAGAGTATCTCCTAAATTTTCCTGAACTTTAGGATCTGATCTAACACCAGGAGATGAGACGTGGAGATACAAACCAGACTGACTAGTAGATCATTTCTGTAGAAGCTCAAGTTCTCTTACACCACAACTTCCTTTCCTTTATAAATATTTATCATTTCATCAAAGTAAGTTTAACTAGAACATGAATAATTATAAAAAACTGCCATTTTTTGTTCAATGTGGATTGCGTTTCTGGAGAGCCTACCAGGAAAATCTAAGACTTCCGTTAGTCATGAGTAAATTACTGTTAAAATCTGAGTCACTACTTTCTTCCGTCTTTATGTAAAAGATCTGACACCTGGGACGAATATCTAGGGGGAAAAAAACCCTAAAAAACCCCAAAAAGGCTTAGAGAATCACAGAACTACAACATGGTGGGGGTTGGAAGGGACCTCTGGAGATCATCTCCTCCAACCCCCTGCTCCAGCAGCTCACCCAGAGCAGGGGGCCCAGGATCGTGGCCAGGCACCTTTGGAATCTCTCCAGAGAAGGAGACTCCACAACCTCTCTGGGCAGCCTGGGCCAGGCTCCCACACCCTCACACCAAACAAGTTTCTCCTCCTGCTCAGATGGAACCTCCTGGGTTCCAGTTGGTTCCCACCACTGGCACCAGAACTGCACACAATACCCCAGAGGTGGCCTCAACTCCTTACTGAGAATTCTTCCCATGCACATCTTCTAATTCATGTCACCTTTTGTTACAAGTAGCGTTTCTCTCCACCACCCAAAATCTCCAAAGACAAACTATTCTCCCAGCGCACTCCTTCCGTGTGGGTAACAGGGAGTGCCCCAAAGCAGGAAGGCTTTGCATTTAATATTAGACTAGAAAGAAAACTAGTCTTCCACACAGGCTGACCAAGCTCTTCCACCTGAATTTTTTTTGTGTGCGGTGACCATGGCTTTCCAAAATGACAGTAGATGCTCCATCAGAGCAAGAGAGCCTTCCAGTGAAGGTATGAATTAACAGGGTTCCAAACTAGCAGCTGACAGCGGGGAGGAGAAAACTACCCAGACGCATGTGACAGAGTTGCCTTTTCCTACACGCTTTTTTAAAAATAGCTCTTTAACTCATCCAGTGTGAAACCCACTATTTAAAGAAATTCCTAAAACGCATCTCCATGTGCCAGTTCTGGTATGATCTGGAACACAGGACACGGCGTTGCTGTTTTCCCCACACATTCTGGCTTCTGCAGGGGCAGGTTGAAAGCCACAGGTTTAACTTGACAAGCAGATCAACCCTCTCAGCCCCAAAGATGAAGCCCAGACAAGGCAGGACCAGGACAATTCCATTTTTGCTCCTCATGAGGTGCTGGTTCCTTGGATTAAGGGAAGATTTTGGCAAGCAAAGTTGTTTATCTGGCTCCTTTCATGCTCTAAATTAATCTCCTCCCACCTTCCAAGAAGGCAAGGCACAAAGATTGAGAAATAGTGAAAAACAAAACAAAAATTCGGTGAAACTCGGCTAACACAGCACACTCTGCAGTACCACACCAGGCTCTTCGCCGCAGCCGGCAGAGCTGCCAGGGCCGTGACACTCATTTCTGGGACAGCAGTGATCCCAGCAACAAACTGCTGGTCCTCAGAGCTTCGGCAGAACCTGAAGGTGAGCAGAGAGAAAACCAGAAACCTAACTGGTGAAGTAACAGAGAAGCTTCACTGAGGAAAGAGCTGGGCTGATCAGATAACCTCTATCTGATCACACAGATAAGTGCGTCGTTTGTGAGCTGGGATTCAAACAGCTTGGCTCTCCTTGAAGATCATCAAAACTTCACATGTTAAAGCACATACTTGGACAGGGTGACAGTCACAAAAAAAAAATAAAAAATAATAGAATAGTTTGGGTTGGAGGGACCTCAAAGATCATCTAGTTCCAACCCCTGCCATGGCAGGGACACCTCCCACTAGACCAGGTTGCTCCAAGCCCCGTCCAACCTGGCCTTGAACACCTCCAGGGATGGAGCATCCACAGCTTCCCTGGGCAACCTGTGTCAGTGTCTCACCACCCTCAGAGTGAAGAACGTCCTCCTAATTTCTAATCTAAATTTCCCCTCTTCCAGTTTGAACCCATTACCCCTGTCCCATCACTACAAGCTCTTGTAAAAAGTCCCTCCCCAGCTTTCTTCTAGGCCTCCTTTAAGTCCTGAAAGGCTGCAAGAAGCTCTCCCCAGAGCCTTCTCTTCTCCAGGCTGAACAAGCCCAACTCTCCCAGCCTGGCCTCCCAGCAGAGGGCTTCCAGCCCTCCCATCATTGCTGGGGCCTCCTCCATAAATGTGATGATCTCCAGTCTGGCTCTCCTGGACCAAACACCGGGGCTCTTACTTCAGGCTGGGAAATTCCCACATGACTCCTCGTATGAAAAACAAACCCTGGGTGAATTTAACTTTGGTCAAAGGCAAGCTGAGGTACAAACAGCAATTAGCAGCTGAACAGCGATGGTTTTGTATTTAACCTTCAAGAAAACCAGCAAGGTCAAGACACAAGAGCAGTACTTCGCCTCGGATCGCTAAGAAGGTCAACTTGCCTCCAGAAGCTGAAATGGAGATTGTGGCCAACTGGCTGCCCAGCATGGCAGCAGCACCGCGGGGACTGCAGCCGTTCACCTACCCCGGGAACAAACGTGTTTACAAGCTGTACAGACAACAAATCAAAGAAATGCCAGTCAAACGTTCCTGCTGAAATTACACCCCCCTGAAAAATTAAGTTTCGGGAATTTGACCGTTTTATTTTCACATCACACACACCTTGAGCTGCAGCAGAATTAAATGTGTCCTTTTCCCTTTCACCAACTAAGGCCCTAGGCTACTTTTTTCTGGTAATAAGCCCTAAACTTGTCACCTCTGTGACTAGCACTACTACATCCAGCTACTTGGACACAGCCTCCCAGAATTATATCCCGAAGAGTTTCCCAAACAGCCCTTTTTACTACTTATTTAGACAGCAAGAAGTTGGGTTTTTAGTGGTCTTTTCCCATTTCTTGAGGACAGAAACAACTTAAACTGGGCTGCAGAGCTTGTGGCAGCTCCAGGAAAGTCCCTCCTCCTCCGAAAAGTCAATTCTATTTTTCATAAGATGTTGACAAGACTTCACAGCACTACGCAAAATAAAAGCAAGGGCATCTGTCTGTAACCTGTGAAAACAGATTCAGAAAAGCACGATTTGCCCCAAGAGGTAAAACTGGTTTTATTTCTTATGAGTGCAACCCTCACATGAACTAAGTTTGCTGTGGAAGTGCTAAGGATCTCCCAACATCTCCCACCTCGAGAAGTGACAACTCCACGTTTCTCCTCTTCCAAGGCTGCTTTAAGCTTTCCCCTAATTGCCAACCTGTGAATTTCTCCAGACCAAGGCTCAATTAGTTTCCTGGTTTTAAGCCACCAGGCGCCTGTGCCACGCGATAAAGCTGCAAATTCATCTGCCATTTAAATTAAACCGATTCTTTTATGACAAGAAGTGAATGCTACACGCAGGATACTCTTTGCACACACCTGCGAAAGCTCTGTCAAAGTTGTGCCCCCAGCTTAAGCCCCCCTCCCTTCCCAACTTACCACTGGGTAAATTATCCTTATTAAAACACTGTCTTGTCTTTCATCAGGAGGCTTCTTACTGAAATATTGCCAAGGTAAGAGGATTGCAAAGACTCAGCTTTTCTCTGGCAACCTAATAATTAAAGCTGAGAATAACCGAGTCGGTCTAGGCCAGAAATTGAAGTAACTCTTTGGTTTCCAGCAGAGGCTACAATCAGGTGGTCGCTGCTCATCCCTTACTCCAGCTAGGAGAGGAAAATCAATACTAATCTATCCATCTATCATCACGTTCCTTGCTGTCACTAGGCCTAACATGCTCTGCAGAACTCCCAGGAAATACAAGCAGTAATTTTGGTTATTACTGCTGAGAAAATATGACCGTATTTTTTTTTCAGGGAACTTTCAGGCAAGTATTAATAGCCCGAGCAGAAGAAAGGACTGCAGAAAACCCTTGTTCTATTTTCTTTACTATGTTAATGATTTTTAAAGCTTATATTGCTAAAATAACTTGTCTACTATTGCGGTCACATGCAATGAATTTAAAAATCAGTGGTGACAGCGACAAAGGACAGTTTAATAGTGCTACCTACCAGCACATGCAGCATTTTCAAGGTAATTACTTAGGAAAATGAAGCATACTATTAAAAGATGCAATTTCTACCTTCCTTGTTCCCTCTGCAGAGCCTCCCACTCCTCAGAGCAGAGCTGAGCAGCACTCAGAGAGCAACGAACAATTATTAATTATGCTTTAAAAAAAAGGAAAAAACCAACAACCCACGTCAGTTTAAAAATACGACCAAAACCAGCGCGACAGAAAACGCACACGATGCAAATTCCTCCTTTAGATGGGGAGGCTGCTGTCCTAAAAACCAGATCTCACGTTGCCCCGGTGTTGTTGGTGGGGAAGGAGCATCATGCACGAAGCCGTGCTGGTCTCCACCGATGGTGGACACGCTGCAGATCAGGCCAGATGAGCATGTGCTGGATGAAGAGCGTGGGGAAAGCTACCGAGGGTGTTGCCACCAGCTAAAGTGGCACTTGCCTCACACCACTGATTTATTTCTTACCTTTCTCAACTCACCCAGATATTGCTCTAGCCCAAGAGGGAAAGTTCTAAAATCCTCAGATCTCCCCTACAAAAGAGCCAAGTTCAAACCAGCCTCCAAGATGGACTTTTTCCCCCCTTTTTTCCTACTTAAATACTGGAGCCATGCAGCAAAGCCACACGATGATCCTAAGCACAGAAGTACATCAGCAGGCTGACAAATAGACCATCCTCAGAAGAAGATATCTGCCAGAACTCTTGTAACAGAGGAACATTCCCAACCTTGCCAATTTTTCCCTTTGAAAAAAAAGTTGAAGAATAGCGGGGAAAGGTGAAATGCAAAATCAGAACAGCAAGAGGTCCCCAGAGAACCAAAATCAAGCCAGCTGAGCCCTGCAAAGCAGGGGACCCACAAAAAGAACAACAAATCTTAACTGCACAGCAGCTGCACAGCAGGAGGCTGAAGGAGAAAGTTCAAAGCATCCAGGAGAAATGCCACCAGCACCGTGAACACTAGAGCCCTCAAATCATGCGTGTTATGCAAGAGGTAGGCTTAGATACCCCATTTCATCACTGCTGCATCTGTGCCTGCACCTGCATCCCAGGGCAGAGGCTCACCCCACGTAAGGGAGCTGGTGCTGTGATAAATGATGGGAGGGCTGGAAGCCCTCTGCTGGGAGGCCAGGCTGGGAGAGGTGGGCTTGGAGAAGAGAAGGCTCCAGAGAGACCTTCTTGGGGCCTTGCAGGACTTCAAGGAGCCTGTCAGAACAATGGAGACAGACTTTTAAGCAGGGCCTGTTGGGACAGGACAAGGGGAGATGGGTTGAAACTAAAAGAGGGAGATTGAGACTAGAGAGAAGGAAGAGATTTTTGACACTGAGGGTGGTGAGAGCCTGGCCCAGGCTGCCCAGAGAGGTGGTGGCTGCCCCATCCCTGGCACCATTGCAGGGGCTCTGAGCAACCTGCTCTAGTTGCAGATGTCCCTGCTCACTGCAGGGGGTTGGACTGGATGATCTTGAAAGGCCCCTTCCAACTGAAACCCTTCTATGATTCCATGACCTGCTCACTTGAGCCTCCCATAACCCTTCTTTCTGTTCTGTCGTATTTGCAGATGGCTTATCAAGTGGGAGCTGAGGGGCTGAACAAGCATGATCGGATCCCCAGCAGCATCTCCAAACAAGAGAAGGCACCAGTCACGAGCTGGGGACGGAGCCCTCCATGCTGCAGCACGGTAGGTTTCTTCACCAGATAGTCACGCTCAGGCAGGTCCTGCCCATCCCACAGCCCGGCCTCAAAACCACACAAAACGCCACCTAACCAACCAATTTCATTGCCTGAGACAAGCCTATTCCACGGCCAATTAAACGCTTCCGTAGTGGTAACAGCGAGATCAGGTAACAAGCTTTTCTGACCAGAGCCACGCACAGAAACTCAATGAAAAGGAAGAACGATGCTCCGTGCCAAGGCAAGCAGCTGCTGCTCTGTGTTCTCCTGCCCTCTGCGTCCTCTCTTCTCTAGGATTCTGCAGCTGATAAATTGCATTTTCATGAATTGCGCATCCTGGACTGCTCGTAACAGACAATCCTGTCAGGAGGCCAAGGAAGGAAAAAGAAGAGTCGGGAGAGACCTCTTGGTGCTGTTAAACGAGTACAAAATGAGGTTACTTGTAGGGTAAGAGCATCCAGCCCTGTGTGATGTATTGTTTTAGCAGCGCTGCCTGTCCTCAGCATCATATTCGTTACTGAAATTCACAGGATTTATTTTTCCAGCTCTCATTTCGTTCAGCAGTAGCTGCTATTGCTCTATCATTAAGTACAGGAATAACCATTCCAGTGCATTGTCTCACAAATTTTATAAGATATACTGGGACGTGCACATCATGAGAAAAACCAGCCACCTCCCGACAGTAAATTAACTGTTGTCTCAGCAGCTCCCACCGCAGGTTTGGATACATTCAACATCACCCCAGAGGGGAGATTTAGATGAGATATCAGGAAGAAACTCTTCACTCTGAGGGTGGTGAGACACTGGCACAGGTTGCCCAGGGAAGCTGTGGATGCTCCATCCCTGGAGGTGTTCAAGACCAGGTTGGACAGGGCTTGGAGCAACCTGGTCTAGTGGGAGGTGTCCCTGCCATGGCAGGGGGTTGGAACTAGATGATCTCTGAGGTCCCTTCCAACCCAAACTGTTCCATGATTCTATAAAAAGTAACCGACTCAAAAACCACTTTGGAGTCAAAGCCGAGCCAGGAACAAGACAGAGAACCAGCCACACTTACCCTGCACAGGAGCACCCAGTGAGCTGTGAATGCAGAGATTCAAACGGAGAACCTATTTTTAACTCGCAAGCTTCACCTAACTCCCCTATTTATCATTTATCAAAAAAACAGTTACACTCTGGGCGTTCAAAAATAACTTAATTGTTCATTTAGAACTAAGGAAACTCAAATGTAGGATTTGAGTCTTGTCAGGAGAACTCGGCCCCAACCCAAAAGTTGTGCCTGGAAGCATCTGTCATAACACTCTCATGCTGGAGGATAAGTGGTTCATCAAACGGCTCCACTTCTCAGCCAGTCTCCTTTTCATGCAGAAAGAGTAATTACAATTAAATTCCACCTCTCCCCCGCAAAGGCAGAGCACGGCATCCACAGCGTGAGGAGGACACGAGCTCAGCATGGTCAGCCACAAACCTGATTTATCCCCGTTCTTCCACACTAGCAATTTCCAGGATGAAATTTCTGTCTGTCCATCCAACAAAAAAATACAAAGACGACTACAGGAAAAACCTTCTGCATTCCTCAAAGGCGCTGATGGTTTCTACCAACCACTAGCTAAGACCACTTCCATGAAAATATTTTACTTCATACATTTTAAGGGGCTTCTATGACAACATTTCTGCACCCTGAAAAAAACTGATTGGTAACGAGAGATTCAGAAAAAGCCTGGTTCAGAAGAACATTTAAGCTTTTTTATTCCAGGATTTTCCTTTCAGCCAAAGCAGATGTTACTGCTATTTTATTTCCTGCACTAGCTGATATTTTGCTTGTTGGGAAAATATTTGCGTTATTCGAGATTTCAGGCTGAAATTATCGGCACGGTTTTTTCTTTAGAAATGGAAGAAGATCTCAGCTCACTCTGCAATTTTCTCAGAAATCAAGTGCTATTATGTTAGGTGAAAGAGGTTTTTCTCCAACTTCTTCAGCATTTTCTCAAACTTCTCATTGTCATTTTTTTCCCTAGTTATTTAAGACTCTTCAAACCTTTAATTATGTGGGGTGATACTTCCAACACTTGGTCTCTCATGCCGCATACTTTAGAAAGTTCTGATCAAACCCACTCACTTCAAAGAGGGCAATTAACCTCTTCTCGCAGCATCCCCGTGCTCCCGAGCACAGACTCATCATTTCCCAGGGCCAAGCTCCGTGTCGTGGCTTTTTTGTGTCTGCCACCATGAAAATTCTGCCTCTTCTGCCCAAATTACTCAACAGTGAAGTTGCAAAGGACACTGCAAAACTGGAAATTCCCGAACCTAGGAATGTATGAGGGTCCCAGATCGTGCAAAGCGTAGTCAGAGGAACCCCAGCCTGGTTACAACCAGCCCCACTGCAATTTTGAGAAATGACAGCAACTGAAAATGGAGTCTTGATGTCCCAAGTCAACGTTTGTACCTAGAGATGAAATAATTGGTACCACTTCAATAGTCCCTCCCCTATAAAGTAATAAATATCCAACCACTGCTAAAGAAGGGGCTGGTAACTGCAGTTAATGTTGCTCTTCTAATAAGATCCAAAAGTTTTGAGGTAAAAGGCAGTTCCTCACCTTTGCAGCAGTGAAGGAAAAGACTACTTGAAATATTTGAATTCTTTTTAAACCAGGTAATTCTGTGGGCCTGTTGTGCCGGTTCAGCCATCATCATTCTACGCTGCCATCAGTTCCCTGATCACACAGGCCAACACTGACCTCAGCAACAGCCCCTCACAAGTCTTCTTTCAGACACTCCTGCCACAGGTTCCTGTGGGCCCAGCTCCTCCACTGCCCACTGTGGTGCCAGCATCGCCTGCTGGACACAACAGACAGAGATGGCTCCTTGGTGGCCCTTCAAGAGACACCACCAAGAGAGCTCAGCAAGGTGTCACCAGCCCCAACAGGAAGCTCCTCTAACTAACTGGCTCCTGGTTAATATAATCCTGGCCTCACCCACCACCACGACCACCTGCGTGAGGGCAGAGCCACAGAGCCACAGGTGGGCCAGGTTCTGCCTCTGCAACATGAAGACAACAAAACAACAAAATATTCTGCTAGGTTGTGACTCATCCACAGGTCAACTCCAACTCGAGGCCCACAGCTCAGGCCCCAGCACTTCAGGGCCACAGATGATTATGTGCTACCTCATGTCTCTTCTTTCCAGAAATAAAATATTTAGGTAGTATCGGCACAGCATTCTGCCAAACTAACCTTAGGTTAGGGCAGTAGAATAAGATGTTTTTTCTTGTTCCACTGCAAAAAAGTCGAGACAACAGCACGATGTAGACATGAAATGACCTTCTTATGCCACAAAACATCAGCCTACAAAATGCTGTAAGTCACAACGGTGCCTAACATTTCTGCAAGGTTTCCCATGTTGTTCTTATGGTATGTTTTACTCCAACAAAAACCACGCTCCTCTCTCTGGATACCAAATAAGACAAAAGATGTCCTCCTCATCCCACACCCTTCTCCCATGAGCAAGACCACATGCTGGAGACCTGGCCTTGCTGCCACTGCTGTGATGAGCATCAGAGAAGCTTGCAGAGACTGCTTGGATCATCCTGTGGAGCTACTACAGACCTGTTTCAGCCATGCAACAACAGCATGGTCATGGCCATGTGCCCCTCCCCTCCTAGACTCACCTCTCCAGCATGGAAAAGTCTAAAGATCTTCAAACCCACCAACTTTTTTATAACACTGTCAGGCAACCAGGGCCTTTCTGCATCACTCCCAGGTAAGAGAATTTTGAGTCAGTTCAGAAAAAGAACCGACTTAGGGCTACTTGAGTGTTTTCTTTCATTTCTACAAATGGCTGTGCAAAACTGAAGGTAAGGATCTTCAAAGACGGAGAGCAGATTAATATCAGATCACAGAACTGCATCACAGGATGGTTTGGGTTGGAAGGGACCTCAAAGATCATCCATTTCCAACCCCCTGCCATGGCAGGGACACCTCCCACTAGACCAGGTTGCTCCAAGCCCCGTCCAACCTGGCCTCGAACACCTCCAGGGATGGAGCATCCACAGCTTCCCTGGGCAACCTGTGCCAGTGTCTCACCACCCTCAGAGTGAAGGATTGCTTCCTCACGTCTAATCTAAATCCCCTTCCAGTTTAAAGCCATTACTGCTTCACTTGCAGAAGAAGCAGGGAAATGTTTACGTGCTGCTGCAGTAGCAGCTCCATGCGGAGAAAACACAGAGTGCAAATATTAAAGTACACAGCAAACAATCCTTTCCCACATTCACTCCACACAAGTGTTTTTTAACAAGGTCAATGAAAGTGATGAACTTCCTTCCACAGCTGTAAGATCCCAAGTAAGTTGTAGGAAACAAATTCCCTGTTTTGAAACCGCAGTAGATACCCTCCTTCCAGGGGACCTCCAGAAACACGGTGGTGCTGCGCCGCAGGACACAGGAACACACAGATTCCTTGTTACCCACTATGAAATGCCTCTCAAAGACCTAGCACTGCTACCACTACCACTTATTTTGGGCCAATTTTGCCAACATTCTGCACAGATCACCAGACATGCTGCAGAGACCAGCAGTAACCATTATGTAGAGAGACAGCGGGAAAACCGTATGCTTTTTTTGCAGCAGATAGGGTGGACAGGGAATAAATTTGTCCTCCCTGCTGACAAAGCAGCTCAGGATGTGGTGAGAGCTTTAACCATTCAACGTGCCCTCAGCGGAGCTTCCTGGGGCACGGATGGAGAAGAGCCTGGGGAAAAGGATGCTGCCAGCTCCCCATATGTGGGCTTTCAGAGCCCTTCCCCCAGAGCTGAGTCACCCAGATCATACATCTTAAACCGTAGCTTCCCAGTTACTATAACAACTTAATGGATTTCTTCTTGATGTTATTAGCTACATTGGGTTTAATCTGTTCACACAGGATTTTGGAGGAGGCACTACAGGACAGCTTCTCCTCTCCTTTCAAAAGGCTTTCACACTCCTCTCTGTCTCCAACACTCAGGTGTTCCCCACATAAACCTCCTTCCACCGAGATAAGGAAAAGCTCGTATTCCTTCCTTTGAGAACACAGAACAGAAGGAAATCATTTTTCTTCCTGAAATCAAATAAGATGCTCAAAATAAATCTGTGAAAGATGTCTCCTCAGCTGGTTTTCTACGGTAAAAACGGCGCACAGAACAGCTTGTGACCTGGCTGAAAGCAGATCTACAAGACATCCCAGAAGAGAAAGACCGAGCGCTTTGCGAGCTTCTGAGAGCCCGAGCAAAGCAGCCAGAATCTAATTTATTAGTTCTACATCCGACAGCCTCAGGGTATGAACAGCAGACCTCTGCTGCTGGAAATGGCAGAGAAATGCAGGAAAACACAGGACACTCAGGCGAATCCTGAGGTTGCATGTGCAGAATTAGCCCCCTCCAGGTGCAGAGCTGGAGATCAGAAGTGCCACCTCTACCCAACAGCAAGCACCAAAACAGAGGAGAAAAGTCAAGACTTCGCTTCCCTTGGCAGCATCGTGGGACAGGGAGGACAGACAAGATTCCTCAGCCTGGCTGCATGAGGTGGGCAGTGAAGGAGGACATTTGCCTGGTCTGCTCAGGCAGGGATTAAACAGCACTGACCTCCTGCCACTTCAGACCTGCACAGCGTTTAATTAATGTAGGAAGGCTCCAAACACCAAATCTCTTCCAGTTCTGAAGGATGGTGGGACCCTGGCAGCCACAAGATGACTGCCAGTTGTTTGGAGGGTGACAAGCTGGAAAAGACTGAAACCAGCAAGTCAAGATCTGCAGAAAGCCCTTGCAGCGTGTCAGCGTTCAGTATATACTGCTGTATGTCCAGCCAAGGCTCTATGTCCATCCAGACACGAGCTGTTGGCTGTTCTCCTTCCTCCAGCGGTTGCAGCAGCCTCCACACTGCATCCCTCCTGCAGGCAGAGGCTTCCCAGCACACAGCTGAGCTAACCTGGATACCAAGTCTCCAGAACAAAGACTGCAGGTCTCTGCGACAGATGTTTGTGCAGATACCCAGACAGCTAATAAACAAAAATTAAAATAAATGAAAGTTACAGTATCACTTTATACACTTATTTTTGGAAATGTGTCTACTACTTACTTTAAGAAGTCCTATTTCAAAGGGTCAAACCAAACGTACTGGAATGGCTGGCTGCAATGGAGAACCTGAACTTCCTACAGCCTGAGCAACTTGGGCCCCTCGCTCCAAGGACATTGAGGGGCTGGAGCGTGGCCAGAGAAGGGCAACGAAGCTGGGGAAGGGTCTAGAGCACAAGGCTGGTGAGGAGCAGCTGAGGGACCTGGGGGTGTTGAGCCTGGAGAAAAGGAGGCTCAGGGGAGACCTTCTGGCTCTGCACAACTCCCTGAAAGGAGGTTGGAGGCAGGTGGGGTTGGGCTCTTCTCCCAAGGAACAAACAACAGGACAAGAGGAAACAGCCTCACGTGGTGTCAGGGGAGGTTTAGGTTGGACATGAAGAACAAGTGATGGAGCAAGAGGAAATGTCCTCAGGTTGCACCAGGGGAGGTTTAGGTTGGACAACTTCTTCCCCGCAAGGGCTGTGAAGGGCTGTGCCAGGCTGGGCAGGGCAGTGGTGGAGTCCCCATCCCTGGAGGGGTTTCCAAGCCGTGGAGATGTGGTGCTGAGGGACATGGGTTAGTGGTGCCCTGGCAGTGCTGGGGGAACGGTTGGACTTGATGATCTTAAAGGTCTTTTCCAACCAAAAGATTCTACGATTCTGTGACTCAGGAATGAAGCCTTTCCGCTACCTTCTCCATTTAGAAGGATCCACTTTAGCTGCAGAGTGCGGAACTGAACTCATCTGCAGAACCCGAGCCACACAGCACTCGGGATAATTTTAACCCCACCGACATATGGAGAACACTCCTTGCACTCTCCTCTTCAGAAAAGGAAAGATGATCTGAGCCTACAGACTTCCAGCAGGGAAAAAAAATCTTCTCCAGATATTTAAAAAAATAATAATCATGGAAACAGTAATAATAGTTGTTTATATTTACAGTGTCAAATCATCCACGACATTTAGTCACCAAGTATGCCGTGATAAATGTGAGAACACAGAGGGAACAATTTCATGCTGCTTGCCATCTTTTTTAGTTCAAACGCCTGATTTCTGTGACTTTACTCTGATTAGAAAGTACAGTTGTTAGACACCTACAAGTACCCTTTTTTTGTAGCCATACTTTAAAAATAATCATGAAAGTACATGTCTGAAGTAAAGAACGGTACGAAGCAACCGTGCGTGCCACATGACTGCCCTTCACTGCATCTCCAGGTGCAGCCTCTTTGGTCCCAAAGACACAATCCCAGTCACAAAAACCAACGTAGGTTTGGTTTCCTGAAAAGCATAAGCTTCCTTAAGGAAAATCTGCTTTATACAACCACAAAGTAACTGGTACAAATGTAAAAAGAGAATTAATGTGCTCCGGATTAAAAATACTCTGGCATAGTGACCGGAGTAACAGTTGGACTTGATGATCTTAAAGGTCTTTTCCAACCTAAATGATTCTATGGCTCTATGAATAATTACGTTGCCATGCCATAGACTCACACAATCATAAAGGAAAACACCTTTAAGATCGAGTCCAACCGTTAACCCAGCACTGCCAGGGCACCACTAACCCATGGCCCTCAGCACCACATCTCCACGGCTTGGAAACCCCTCCAGGGATGGGGACTCCACCACTGCCCTGCCCAGCCTGGCACAGCCCTTCACAGCCCTTTTGCATAACAAGCGGAGTGCCAGAGGAGGAACATCACGGCCCTAAGGTGAAGCAGAAAAGCACATGTGTTTCTGCGGGTGAAGAGACACGTGGAAGCATAAGCCATACCATGGAGAGGAGTTTCGAGATGTCTCCTGCTTGTTCCTTGATTTATAAATAAACAATGGTTCTCACAAAAAATCCTCAGCCACCATCAATTCCCCCTGGGAATAAGAACAGCAGGTAAACTCCACAACAGCCGTACCTCAGGTCAAGGAACAGAAGCAATATTTAATCTAGAAAAATCCATCAAAGCTTTCTAGTGACGTGCACAAAGTCAATCGGAGCTTGCTCAGGGCTAAGTTACCATTTTTTTATCATAAAGC
The DNA here is from genome assembly GCA_013400335.1 of Eurystomus gularis. Lineage (NCBI taxonomy): Eukaryota > Metazoa > Chordata > Aves > Coraciiformes > Coraciidae > Eurystomus > Eurystomus gularis. Next base: position 54,025 of record VZZY01018452.1, read on the forward strand.
TTCTCTGTTATTACATAAGTCTAAACAAATATCTTCTGCTCACCAAGTACTTCCTAACTTGCAGTACGCAGAACTGCACCGAGGAATTCATTTCACTACAACTACGTTACACTGACAGCGGATGATTAAGAAAGCAGCAAAGATGCTGAAGAACAAACGCATCTTGCTCCTTCCTAATTAGCTACTTGCCGGTGACCCGCTTACTTTCCTTTTTTTAAAAAACATATGTTTTCCCATGAAAATGCCAATAGGCTCCAGAAGAAAACTAACCGTTAGGAAAACAAGTATTTATTTTTATTGCTTTTACGCCCGACTCTGTTTGAGCATTGCCTCGCTCTCGCCTTTCTGCGAAAAGACATTTCGAGTCTTCAATTTATATTTGAATTGATTCATCAGCGACCCACAAGCAGCTTGAAAAAAAAAAACCCACATCCTGTGGCGCCTCCAAAAATTACCGAAATGAATCAAAATGAATGACAAATGTGGGAAAGCACACAGGCCCAATTCACCCGCAGAATCAGGGGAACAGGGGATGCTCGGCAGGTAACACATCGAACCGTTAAGGGTACAGGCAGCCCACAGCTTCGCGTGTATCCTGAAAGCAAATGAAAAGTTCCAAGTGGGCAGAGAAGATCCTGAGCTTCGTAAAAGTGCCAGGTTTCGAGTCGTCCTCCTCAGCCAAGGATTTCTCTTTTGTTAATGGTTTTCATCCAGAGGTCTCTAAGTTACATATATGCATAATTCATTAGGAAAGAGCAGTGAAGAGGGGTTCTAATAGAAATTTCTGAATAAATTCTAGAGGGGAAATGAAAAATTGAGACAGAGGAAAGAAAAAAGAACACAAAAAAAAAACCCAGCTGAGGCATATTCACTTCTCCCCACCCTAACTTCCTGGGAGAAACAGCAGGGAAGGGTAACCCTAAGAACTACTATGGTACAACATTAACTGTTACAACAGCAGGAGACCACATGCCTACAGCTTCTTGATGTCATACCTCTTTTGGAGCTGTCTCAAACAAGAACGTGTCATGAAACCCTCAGGGTTAGCAGGCAAGGATGCTGCTACCACCAACCTGACTCCCCAGCTCTGCTCTTCTTGTATCATACCTCACGGCTAAGGCTCCCTGCAGAAGCCTCTATAATGTAGAAGGATGAAAATACAGGGACAAGTTTCCCACTCTCCTTTGAGGATCCCAAAAGATATAGCCTAGATACCCGGAGAGCTTTCTGGAGGACTCCTGGAAGAAGAGGGGATCTGAACACGAGGACAGGCTGAGAGAGCTGGGGTTGTTCAGCCTGGACAAGAGAAGGCTTGAGGAAGATCTCATTGTGAACTTCCAATATCTAAAGGGAGTCTACAAGAAAGCTGGGGAAGGACTTTTTACGAGGGCTTGTAGCAAAAGGATGAGGGGTAATGGGCTCAAACTGGAAGAGGGGAGATTTAGACTAGAAATTAGAAAGAAGTTCCTCACTCGGAGGGTGGTGAGACCCTGGCACAGGTTGCCCAGGGAAGCTGTGGATGCTCCATCCCTGGAGGTGTTCAAGGCCAAGTTGGACGGGGCTTTGAGCAACCTGGTCTAGTGGGAAGTGTCCCTGCCATGGGCAGGGAGGCAGGAACTAGATGATCCTTGAGGTCCCTTCCAACCCAACCCATTCTACAATTCTATGAATCCAAGCTCACAAAATAACACTTAACATCCTGCTTCTAAATATTCTTTATCTCCTGCCCAGTGTTACTCTGGACCTGAAATGCCACTAACCATTCTCAGATGAAAAAAGGAGAATCTTGCGCTATTTCAGTGACAGTTTTCCAAGCTGATGTCTACAGCAAATGCTAGACACGGATGTCTTTGCTTCAAGAGGAATGACCAAAATAGGCAGCAGTGGGTTTAGCTCCTGCACCACACACAGGCACTGTGAGATTTATTAGCATTCCTGAGCACACTGTGCATCCCGAGAACATGATTTTCTTTGAGCAGAATCGCATCCAACAGAGCAGCTTCACCCTGAAGGTTTCCATATGTTTTATACTTATTTTCCTCTCAAGAGCTCTTGTGAGGCTGGAGCATTTTCTGCTTCTTATTTGGGCTTGTAGCTTCAGAAATGGTTACTACTAAGGATTAATCATTTCACATTCCTCTCTTCCTCAAGTTCCCATTTTCACTATTTATAAGCACTCTTAAAAGCATCCCCGGTGCAAGGAGCTCCACTCCAGATTTATCTTTCACATTTAACAAGTGCTCTGGTAATTTCAGAAGATTTTTTTGGTACCGTTTATTCAAGTGGTTTGCAGGCTGTGGCTTCCCTGAGTAATTAGTGAATTACAAAAGCATGAATGAAACAAAACTCAACTGCAAGAATTTATGTTTCAATCCGAGCACAGAACCATTCCTTCATCCAACGCCCTGAAGTAATTTTTTCACTTGGTGACCATCTTGCAGGCAAAGCGCCTTCAATCCACACCAATCTGCACAACTCTGACGTCAAGCTTAGTTTAACAAGATGGTTTAGAGAAGGTTCTGCACCATCAAATTTCTTCCCTTTTTTCTCTCGACTTTTCACAGTTTACGTCCCAAAACTGATTCTTACACATCAGTGAGAAAACACTGCAGCTCCAGAAACTACCAGACTTCCTCCATGCTGCAGATAGTCACTTTATTTGGATTCATTTCCAAAAGAAAACCTGTTTCTTGTGTGTCGGTGGCACCTGAGTTCACCCAGAACCCCAGGCAAAAAAAATTTAAATTAAAATATCCCGGTTATTTATTCTAGCAAAGGAAAGGGTCAACTTCTTGTTTACAAGTTTAACAAACTGTTATAAAAGAAAAACATCTCAAAGAATACCGAGGAGAAAATCCCAGCGTGAAGCTCTCACTCTAGCTATCTTTTGCAGCTTCCCTGAGGTATCCTTTGAAAGGCTGAGAGCCCTGGGGCTGCTGAGCTGCACAAGAGAAGCCTCAGAGGGGATCTGAGCAATGCTGAGCAAGAGCTCAAGGGCCCATGGGGGGCAAGAGGATGGGGCCAGACTCTTGTCAGTGGTGCCAGTGACAGGACAAGGGGCAACGGGCACCAACTGGAACCCAGGAGGTTCCATGTGAGCAGGAGGAGAAAGTTGTTTGGTGTGAGGGTGTGGGAGCCTGGCCCAGGCTGCCCAGAGAGGTTGTGGAGTCTCCTTCTCTGCAGAGATTCCAAAGGTGCCTGGACACGATCCTGGGCCCCCTGCTCTGGGTGAGCTGCTGGAGCAGGGGGGTTGGACGAGATGATCTCCAGAGGTCCCTTCCAACCCCCACCATGCTGGGATTCTGTGTGATCTCTGTCTACGTAAAACACACAACCCTCTCAGCAGAATATTGTCTCTAAACTGTTTGCCAACAAGTTGGGTTTTCCTCTGGGTTTAGAAGAGCAGAGATGACTTCTCTTCCAGACATGACTCACAAAACCACCCCATGGCATCAGCTATTCGTGCTCCCCGCTCTGCTGTGCTTGCCCAGCTTCCTACAGTCTTCAAGCCCGTATCATTTCCTTGAGTTTATTTTAGATGACCTCTCTTTCCCCTTTTCTCTCTTCCTGCTTCTTTACTTGGAGAACACAGCTTCTGCTCTGTGCGCGGTTCTACAAGACAAGCCTTGTGACAATCCATTCTTTCATTGCAAACATCACACAAACAATCCCTGTCCTAGTTCATGTAAGTCAAAACGTATTTGATAAAAAAAAGTTATTAGTACCTGCTGCTTGGTCGTCCTTTTAGTCGACCTTTTATTAACTGTTGTGTTTTCACTCCGGTCACTCTAGCTCTGTGCTGCTCCCCAACACGCCGTGCTCAGAAGGCACCACCAATAGCTGCTGTTCCCTGAAAAATCTGCTGCCGAAAACCAGGGCAAAAGTAGGGTATGATCAGCAGCGCTGCAAATAATTAGCAAATTGAGTACATATTAACTGTTCAGCAGCTAAGTCAGGTCACTTAATGTTCTCAACAGGCGGTCGGTTGCAAATGGAGTATTTTGGCAAATGACTTTCAAAGTATTTCTCAAAAATGGCACCTAATGGTTTGCGTCATTGTGCTTCCATTCAAAAATATCCTAGACCTTCACAACTCAAACCACTGGGGAGGGTTTCCATCCTCTTCCAGGAATTGTTCACAACACGCCAAGAAACAGAAACAAGAAACATCGGTCACCTCAGCTTCCCTGATGCTTTGCAAAGGATCCTGGTGGCTTCCACCGCTTTTTTCTGTCATCAAAATTCATTCAACACGTGATAAACTGCATCATAGACTGAAAAACTGGCATGTCATCAAACTACCCACAGCCCACAGGAAAACAGAACTGACCTACGATTTCTTGGTCAGCCAACAGTGGAACCACCGAGGTTTTCAACCACCTGAGAAGGACGGTCCTCTGAATTAACCAGTGTTTCAGTTATATAAAGAAACTTAACCAAACTCAGTCAGCTTAGTACTTTCATTTTCAGAGAATGGAATGCAAAGACCAGGGAAAATACTTCTGAAGAGTAGTAATGAGGATCTAAAGTCTTCAACGATGCAAAAATTCATGAATGAAGTTCACCTTTCCTCAAGTGCCCAGATAGGACATTTTTCAGGCTCCAGCTTCCCCAAGACGGCCCCCACAACCAGGTTTGAAGGAACCTCTGGTGTAGGGCACTAAAGGGCTGACACATTCTGTTTAATATTGGCTAGTGGACATCCCACAGGGTTAGGACTGCTGTGGTACAACTTGTGATTTGGGTCTCTGAAAGGAACATCTGTATTAATTCCTAAAGCTAAAGCCACCAAGGCAAGGGACAAATGGCTTGGCTTACTAGCAAGGAATGGTCAGTCAGTACGGCTACACCAAGGGTTGGATGGAATCCTCCACAGACTGAAGGCTCTAAAACCCTTAGAGCTGACTCCAAATCCAAGCTGAGAAAGTCAACCCTAGCCCTACCCGTGGCTTTAACCGCCATCTAGTCAAGACTTATCCTTCAAGGCATTTCTGTCTGTTAGTGTCTGCCCTTAATGGTGTTACAGAAAGAAATGGTCATCAGCCCACAGCTTGCCAACCCCTAACCCTAATTTTAGCCACACTACTACATGTAGCATTTCTACACATGGGGAAAATCCTCCAGGCTCACACAAGATCTCATCCTTCTTCCAAAGCTTTTATGCCGTATTGCACTGAACTCTCAGCTACTTCCATCCCACCAGAATTTACTGTGACTTCACATAAGCCAAGAGTAACTCCCTCCACCCACCCATGTCAACCTCAGCCCAAACACCAAATCTAATCCAGCCTCATTTCACTGTCCCACAGCCCACCATAAGCCATTTGTTTGTGCTAGCACCTGCTCTTACCTCTCTCTCAACGCTTTAGCAGTAAAGATGTTCAGCCCATAAGGTAACAAGCTTTATAGTTCTACCCCAAATAAGCTGCAGTCTTTTCTGCGTAAATTAACTCACTCCGTACAATGCCTTTGCATCTAGGTTTGACGTAGCCTCGTTTCATGGCTTCCCCACCAACAGTAAGCAACTCTGGTTGCCCCTGTTGGCAAAAACATATATAACACTCTTTGCCTGGCTTCCAAAGAGGAGAGAACATTCAGGAAAGAGAGACGGACGGGAGGGAGGAGCAAATCCCACAAACCACACACACACAAAACCCACACGGACAGAAAGAAAGGGGAGAGGCAGAGACAACTACAGAGGAATTTTCTGGATCTTCTCCCCCGACTTATTAATAAAGTGTATTCACAAACACGAGAAGGTGCCCAACTCAGAGCGCATGTGCGCTTACGGAATTACACTTTTTAAGCATCTGAACAGCCACAGATCTAATCCATCCTCATCATCCACTAATCTATTTTCTCATCACTGACAGTAGCGCCAGATGCTTCAACAGAAAGCGCAAGAAATTCCACCGTAGGCAGATGTAGAATAATCTGCTCTCCTCGAAAGTTTCCTCCAAGCCTCATTTCTCTGAGACTGGCTTAAGCCAGGAAGGATAAACATTTACATCTTTTCTGCAGCTCTCTTAAATTGCCTTTTTAGTATTTCCAAAGTCTTTCATACTTCTGGATCCTTCCATGATTTACAGGAGTTATTCTGGATCTAGACAAGTTCCCTGCTTCAAGAACACTCTGGCAAATAGTCCTTCAGTCTAATTATAAATCTAATTAAACAGAAAATTAAGTCTTACATTTTTCAATTGCACTTCCTGTCTACTTCTTCTAACACCGTAAGACCAAGGAAAAGGTTCTTAACTTACCTGCTCTGTACCATTCACCACCCTCTCTCTAGACCCCACCTGGAGTACTGCATCCAGCTCTGGAGCCCCAGCACAAGGACATGGACCTGTTAGAGAGGGTCCAGAGGAGGGCTACAGAGATGATTAGAGGGCTGGGACACCTCTGCTACGAAGACAGGTTAAGAAAATTGGGTTTGTTCAGCCTGGAGAAGAGAAGGCTCTGGGGAGACCTTATTGCAGCCTACCACTATCTGAAAGGAGCCTACAAGAAGGCTGGAGAGGGACATTTTACAAAGGCCTGTAGTGATAGGATGAGGAATAATGGCCTCAAACTGGAAGAGAGGAGATTTATATAAGATAAAAGTTCTTCACTCTGAGGGTGGTAAGACCCTGGCACAGGTTGCCCAGGGAAGCTGTGGATGCTCCATCCCTGGAGGGGTTCAAGACCAGGTTGGACGGGGCTTGGAGCAACCTGCTCTAGTGGGAGGTGTCCCTGCCATGGCAGGGGGGTGGAACTAGATGATCTTTGAGGTCCCTTCCAACCCAACCCATTCTATGGTTCTGTGACAATATGTTACCCTGAACAAGGGATATACTCTTAAACCACCTGAGGCGTAAGGACACGTTGGGCTCGGAGCCAAACAGAACCAACGGCGTTTCACACTCACAGAGAACCAGGCCTTTCAGGCACAGTTTTAGCAAGCAACATGATAGCATCAATTTGTTCTTGGGGATTTTTTTTTGGTAAAAACGAGCTTTTAAAGCTGAAAACTATTTTCCTAATTAAGGAAATTCAGCTATAAAGTTTTACCTTAACTGGCTAAATAACCATTCCTCCACATTGCCTGAAACCAAAACACTGCAGCAGCAAGAGTCTGAAAGTGAAGCTGACAAATTATTTTAACTCTCTAAACTAAGGGAAATAACGGGGGTGGGGGGTGGGAACCTCAAAGCTTGAGTAATAACATGAGATTATCATCCTTCTGCTTTAGAAGCAATATTTAATGTATGTAGACACACGCTTGTTTGCAATAGCCTTCGAGTTTAGGGGAGTTCTTTCACATTGTCAGTTCTTCTGTGTCTTTCTAATATTTTTCTTCCATCTGCTAAAGCTCAATTACACAGTTTCATTTACTGACAGAATCAGAGTAAAGACTGACATGCTTTATTTGCTGCATTAACAGGCATTTCATGTAAACAAATAAAAATGTCTCTATGCCCGTTCTGTCACTATTTTCCTCAGTCATCTAATCATGGAATAGTTCTGGTTGGAAGAGATCTTTAAGCTCATCGAGTCCAACTGTTAACCCAGCACTGCCAGGGCACCACTAACCCATGGCCCTCAGCATCACATCTCCACAGCTTGGAAACCCCTCCAGGGATGGGGACTCCACCACTGCCCTGCCCAGCCTGGCACAGCCCTTCACAGCCCTTATGGAGAAGACATTGTTCCTCACGGCCAACCTCAACCTCCCCCAGTACAACTTGAGGCTGTTTCCTCTCGTCCTATCACTTGTTCCTTGGGAGAAGAGCCCGACCCCACCTGGCTCCAACCTCCTTTTAGGGTGTTGTGGAGAGTGTATGTGGGTAAGAACTACCCACATCTACACCAGGTTAGCTTGTACCACGTAGATCACTCCAGGGCAGGGTTGTTTGGGTAAAACAAATCAGCTCAACTTGGCGGCGCTTAAAATTGGCCTTTTAGGATTTCACAGGCCTATCCATGGGTATCCATTTCAATATGGAAATTCAAGAGAGTTGATTGTAATGACTTTTTAAACAAGGCTATGTTCACCGAGACGATTACTCCGCTAATCTGTTATAAGCTTCCTGACAGATAAGCCAGACTCTTGAATAAGGATGTGAATCCATGTGAGGTGGAAAGAGCTGGGAATGGAGTACAAGGGCTGCTGGGGAAGAGTAGGAAGGTCTGGGACACAAAGCTGCCAACGCTGGGCAGAGAGAGGGGCTGGTGAGCGCCTGGAAAAGCACGAGGAAAGGTGAAGAACAAAGCTGCACAACCCTCTGTGGCACTTTCACAGTGCTTCAGAGCAGCCTGAGAGGAAGCAGCAGAAGGATCTAATGATTATGTTCAGCATGGGCAGATCAACAGGTAGGGAAAACGGTTCAGACAGAGAGATTTTCATCAAATACAGAGCACATGCTGATGCAAAGAAGAAAACGCCAGTGACCAGAAGGCACAGAGATCAATGAAGAGTTTTTGCAACCCTGCTAGGAAGGGGAGAGGCTGTATTTGCAGAAGGTAGCACCCTATTTACTACCAGAAAATGAGAAAAGAGTCCTACCTGCACATATCACAATAGCATGGGATCAGGATTTGGAACACTGCCTATCTCCACAACACAGAGTAGCCTTCACCTGAGTTTTTGCACCTGGGTACAAATTCACCCTGAATATGTTTTTGGAAGCAGCAGCCGACAAGACTGAATCTCGTCTTTTACTACAAATTCACATTGAAGCGTTAACATTAAAAACTGTTCACTAGATTCGAAAACATCCAAAGGTGGGAATAAAGCAAGATACGGGTGTACCTGGAATACCTGAGAAGGCACATGGCAACGTATTAAAATAGATTATTCATCGTAATTATCTGTTTCTCTTGTCATCTAATCTGCTATGCACAGCCAGTACACTTAACAGCGTCCTAGGAAAGCACCCTTTGCACTAAAGCGCTTTAGATTCTAGATGATTTATAAATCAGAGATTTGTTTACAATCTGGCCACCATCTCTGGAGCTGACAGTGAGGGACGCAGCAAACGAGCATCTCTCTCAAAGCGCTATAAAAAGTTCCATTGGATTTAAAACAGGCAAATGCAACAATTCAGCTTATTCACTGCAGCTTCCTCTGGACGTCAGAATTTCAGAGGCAACAAAATTTAAAGTACTGTGTGAATTCTGCCGTTAAGATAGCTAAAAATCCATCAGGAATTCTCCCCTCGGTGTAGGTGACCTCTTGGGATGCTTCCTATTGCGGCAGATGCTGAGCACCACACAAAACAACTTCTTACCTCCATGGCTACGTTCTCCTCCAGCAGATCTCCAAGCAAACAGCTCGTTGTGTCTCAGAGCTGAGCTACCAACCTTCACACAAGGAGGTGAACGGAGCAGCCCTCCTGCACAGCACCCCACGGGCTCGCAGGGGAGCAGATGTTGAGCCACAGAGGAGAACCACTCAACTTCCAGATCCTCCCTGAACTCAAAACTCCCACCAGGCACCGAACTGAGAAAAGGAGAATCGGAAAAAAAACCCCAATTGACTCAAACCACATGTTAGCGAACACGACGCGTAGCTGTAAAGCCTAGGAGGGAAAATGTCACCGAGAAATGAGTGTTGGGGACGGCTGACCCCACAAGAAGTTAGAAGGACACAAGGGTGCGGATGGCTTTGGAGGCACAGCCGACGTCTGACCCGTTTCAGAGGTGGGGTCCCCCAGCACAAGGCATCCCCCAGCCCACGGCGAGGGGAGAACACGACTCCTGGACACTACAAGAAAGGCGATGCCGCAAAAAGACGGGTCCGAATAAAATGACTAATTCCAACAGGAAATCGGGGAAAAAAAAATCCAGAAAATTATTTTTAAACTCAACAATTAAAGCGCACCTTCCCTCTTTGGGAAACCACAAACCTTGGCGGGGGGGATGTTGTTTTCTTTTTTTAACTACCCATTCTTCATGCCATGTGATTCACAACGACCAAACTTAGCGAAGCCCCCGAAACAACCCACAAGTGACTAAGATGTTTTCCCCGACCGCGGCCGCTGCGCGCAGGTGCCGGCGCCGCGCACCGGGACGAACCCCGGGGGCACCGGACAGGT
>VZZY01018452.1:64648-122958 GCA_013400335.1 Eurystomus gularis
CAGAGCCCCCCTCAACCCGCGTTCGTTCCCCCCTCAGCCCGCCTCAGAGCCCCCCTCAACCCGCGTTCGTTCCCCCCTCAGCCCGCCTCAGAGCCCGCCTCAGTCTCCCCTCAGCCCGCTTGCGTTCCCGCCTCAGTTCCCCCTCAGCCCGTCCCGGGCAGCCATGAGCGAGGTGCGCCGACAGCCTTCACCAGCCGGGTTTGGCCTGGGCAAAGGTGAGCTTTGAGAGAAGGTCTGCGGCAAATTACCCAGGAATAAAGGTGAAAGGCAATTGATCGTCGCATCTCTAGGGGCAGAGCAAGAGAGGAAGCGGCTTCATGGCGCTTTTGAGGACTGGCCTTAGGAGATGTTGCTTTCGGCAGCCTAAGGCATGGAGAAGAGGACGCAAATTAGCCAGGAATAAAGCGGCATGGCAATTTATCATTATCAGAGAATCATTCTGCTTGGAAAAGACCTCTAAGATCATCAGGTCCAACCGTTAACCCCACACTGCCAGGCCACCACTAACCCATGTCCTTCAGCACCACATCTCCACAGCTTGGAAACCCCTCCAGGGATGGGGACTCCACCACTGCCCTGCCCAGCCTGGCACAGCCCTTCACAGCCCTTTTTATTGTTGCATCCGTAGAGGCAGAGCAGGAGGAGAGGCAGCTCATGGCACTTTGAGGACCTGCCTCAGGACACATTGCCCTCAGCACCCAGCAGAATCACAGAATCTTTATGGTTGGAAAGGACCTCCAGGGTCATCAAGTCCAACCTTTCTCCTAGCATCTCTCTAACCACTACACCATATCCTCAAGCACTGCATCTATTCGTTCCTTAAACACCTCCAGGGATGGTGACTCCACCACCTCCCTGGGCAGTCTATTCCAGTGCCCAACCACCCTCTCAGTGAAGAATTTCTTCCTAATATCTCATCTAAACCTCCCCAACACAACTGAGGCCATTTCCCCTCGGTCCTATCATTACTAATTTGACAGAAGAGACCAACACCAGCCTCGCTACAACCTCCTTTTAGGTAATTGTAGAGGGCAATGAGGTCTCCTCTCAGTCTCCTCTTCTCTAGACTAAACAAACCCATTTCCTTCAATCGCTCTTCATAGGGCATGCTCTCCAGCCCTTTCACCAGCTTCGTTGCCCTTAAGAACAGAGCAGACTTAAGAACAGAGCAGAAGATGCCCCAGCACAGTCATGGCAGGACAACCAGTCCCCTGGAAGGTACCACCATGCACACATGGAAGGCCATGCTGGCAAACCAGCAGCTGCTCCCATGGAAGGTGCCATGACAAAGCTGCTCATAGCTGTATTCTAAAGCCTCTCGCTGGACACACCACCCTCAGACACCCATGATGTGGAAGATAAGGATAACTCATTTTATATGGTTTCGTTACAGCAGGAACTTGTGTTTGATCCTAACAGTGATGCAAGATCCTTGGGTGTTTGATGTCTTTATCAAAGGCCAAGTTTCTGGAGTGATGTGAAGAACTTAGTTCACATTTTAAAAGAGGAAGTTTCTCATCTTCATGGCTGAGGAGCAGCATTTAAAAGGCTTGAAGAACCCGCTCCAACTCCCAAAACATCAGAATACAAAAATAAAATGTATTCCTTATAAAACCTTTTGAAGTGAAGAGTTAAACCCGCTATTTATGGATGACACACAGACCTTGGATTTTCTTCTGGGGATTAATGACTACCGGCTCTGAAAACCAACAGAAGGCTGCCGTGGTGTAATTCTTGCTCAACTCTTGCTCCCGTAGCGTCTCTCGCAGACCCACGGTACCAGGTCTTGATAAACCCATCTTTATGCAGTGCCATGTATGAAAACGATATTGAATGCAAGTTTTGTACTACAGAATCACACAGAGGAGAAAAAGATTGTCTGTCTAGATAGTTACACTGTGGTAAAACTAAGAGTTAGTAACTGCTTGATAGATTTCTATAATACACAGGAGTTTCTTTTTTGCATGCAAAAATATAAAACTAACAATCAACAAAATGTCGATATTCCCCCCAAATAAGGGCAAATTTACTTCTGTCCATTTAGTGTAACAAAAGTGTAAGCCTGCTAACAGTAGTAATTCAAATGATGGTGATTTGGGGTATATGTTGTATTTCCTTCATTCTTTCATACTGCAAGCAAAAGTACAGGAGAAGAGCAGCCTCCATGAACACCTGGTGCCGTGCTGCCAGGATTTTTAAACCAACTGAAAAGCATTTCTCTAGCATGTTCTGCCCGGTTATAACTTATCCCCTCATCCTTCCCTTTGCCAAGAAAATACCACTCCCAATATTTACTAGCCTATCAAGCCCAAAGTTGCAAAAAAGAAAGGTTCCGTCCGACCATGGCATCGTTCAAGATAGCAGAGCACCATCATCTTGAATGATGTCATGGCTGCATGTGGAATTAAGGATGTTTGTGGTTGGTCACAGAAGACAAAGTTTGTGGTCTCACCCAAAAGCAAGACATCAGAGGCTGGGTAACAGAGACTTCAGCTGAGTGGAGGCAGAAACAGGAGCTGTCAGCTTGCAGAGCGTCCAGCTAGGCCCTGGCCTCTGTAGGCACCTACAGGTCCTGCACAGAAGGCCACGTGGGGCTCTACAGCTTTACTAGGAGGCTGGCCAGGGATAGTTCACCCCAGTGCAAAGCAGCCATGGCCAAAGCAGCCTGTGCAGCAGTGCATGCAGGAGCCCTGCATGCACTTCAAGCCTCGTCCTTAGGTAGAGAACACCTTCAATGTCATGTGAAGGGTGTGCTTTGGGGAAGGAATAAGGCACTTGGGTCGCAGTTGTCACCAAAAGAGGAAGCTAGACCAGCACCAGATCTAGTCTGACCTTCTGTACTTCATAGGCCATTACATCTCACCGCTTTTCTCCTGCTCAGTATCGTGTATTTGACTAAAGCTTATCTCCCAGAGTCACCCAGCCTGGGTCAGAAGATAGGACAGGGAAGTCACCACTTCACAGTCTGCTCCTCTGGTTGCTCACTGACAACAATACAATATGTACTTAACCCTTGGGTTTGAACTTGTCTGACTTCAGCTTTCAAACAGTGCTTCCTATGCCCTCCTCTGCTGAGCCAAAATCTTATCAAGTCACTGCTTAATCCAGTTTCGATAAGCCAAGTAGATCAGACTCTTCACATTCCTTACACATGGCATTTATTCAAACCTTTTTTTGCCATTTTTCTCTAGGCCTCTCAAAACAGGCCAACACCTTTTAGAAAATTCAAGCTGCAAAACCATCTGAGGTTCCAGTGTGCAAAGGTGGTAAACTGTGAAACTCTACAGTGAGGTCAGGTTCAACAACTCCTCTAGATTCTAGATTTCATAGAATGGTTTGGGTTGGAAGGGACATTCAAGATCATCTAGTTCCAAGCCCCTGCCATGGCAGGGACACCTCCCACTAGACCAGGTTGCTCCAAGCCCCAAACAACCTGGCCTTGAACAGCTGTGGAGCATCCACAGGTATGGGCGACCTGTGCCAGTGTCTCACCACCCTCAGAGTGAAGAACCTCTTCCTAATTTCTAATCTAAATCTCCCCTTTTCCAGTTTAAGGCCATTATCCCTCATCCTATCACTACAAGCCCTTGTAAAAAGTCCCTGCCAGCTCTTTTGTAGACCCTCTTCAGATACTGGAAGCTCCCAGGTGACCTTATTTGGCCTTTCTCCAGACTGAACAACCCCAACTCTCTCAGCCTGGCCTCCCAGCAGAGGGCTTCCAGCCCTCCCATCATTGCTGGGGCCTCCTCTGGCCCCGCTCCACCAGGTCCATGTCCTTCTTATGTTAGTGGCTCCAGAGCTGGACGCAGTGCTCCAGGTGGGGTCTCACCAGAGTGGAGCAGAGGGGGAGAACCTCCTCCCTTGCCCTGCTGCCCACGCTGCTGGGGATGATGCTGCCCAGGCCACGATTGGCTTCTGGGCCACACTCACACATTGCTGGCCCATGTTGAGCCTTTCACCAACAAGCAGCATTTAATTTCTGTGGTTTAGGTTCAGGCAAGTCCTCGGCTGTTGTGTGCGGAGTATTTATGAGAGTTGTCCCTTAACTGTAAGCACCAAACATATATAAGTTATGGCAGGACACAGAATTCTCCAAGGGCTAAAAGGAGCCCTTATCTTCTAGACTACAAGGCCATGAATTTTATATCTTGCTCTTAGCCCCCCCCCAGTCCTCAGGCAGCACATACCATCTTTTAACTCCCTGGCAACAAGAAAAATCAGCAATCCCAACTCAGTCCACGATTCACCAGCACTGACAACGTCCAGAGCCTAATGACCGCTGGCAGTGCTTCACCCGGACGGGAGGAGGACCTGGTCCTTACTGCTGCACCTTAGCTTCCAGCAGCAGCCTCACCTGATCCTCCTCTTCACAGCTCCCTGCCTTTCCGACATCCTATTGGAACCTCAGATACTGGTAGCAAAGGCTGATCGAGGGAGGGTGAAATGAAGAAGCTCCTTAGAGCTCACGCTGCGATCCTATCTGTTATTCTGTGGTATTCTTATCTTCCTCCGCTGAATCTGCCAAGTCAACTTCAAGAAGTCGCCCGTGGCATTAAGATATTCCACCGACCCCGAGCGCTCCTGATCTGCGCCAGAACTGAACACTGCAAGCTGCGAAGCTTCCAGCTCTTACCCCTGTCTACTCATATTCACCAAATACCAGCTATCAGCACAATTTTTCGTTCTCAAGGAGCTCTAGACATCCTAAATACTTTTAAAATCTGACTGATATCCTGCCAGCCTTGTGAAATGGTTGTAAGTGACCTACACCGACCAATACGGTGTGATCGACACCTCTGTCATCCCCCAGACACCTGTTTAACTCTCAAACACACGGTAGCTGGGTAAATCCTGAGGATTCCCGCTGGTGGCACATCAGGTGATCCATGGCCAAACCTCCCCATGCCTGTGAGAGTCCACAGAGAAGCTGCCCAAAGGCCACCTCCAAGCACATCTCTCTGAAGCTCATATTCACAGCTCAGCCCAAATTTAGGCCAAGGCATAGAGATGAAGCAGCTCTACTGGCAGTGATGAATTGGTCTCCTCCGCTCGGTGGGTAGGAGGAGGCATCTGTTCTCATTCTCCAGAGTCACTTCATGCTTAAACTTTTAACCCTGAGATCCCACCACTTTTCCTACAGGAACTGGCAGGGTAATACACCACGAAGCTTTGAATGCTTTCTGAAGGGGATATTGATTCCACAGTAATGGGGTCATGTTCCTCCAGTGCTGGACCTTTCACTTCCAGGGTCCCCCACCGGTCAGTAGAGAGACATCTGATGGTAAACACTCAAGCATCAACAATGCTTGATGCACAAGTGGTCAGTTCAGGCAGCGACTCAGGAGTATTTTCAGGTGCATTGTTGACATGGAGCTCTCACTTGGCAGCCTGAGTAAGGATTTTCATCATCGTCAGGTGACTTCTTACCATTTCTGACCCATTCTGGTGCATGACTTAGCAGTTATTATGCCATTATCACCTCTAACACTTCAGCAACGTTGCTGTTGAAGTACAGCAAAGTGATGCAACTGGGAAGTAAGCTCATAGCTTCAGAAACTCCAGCTCGAACACAAGACATGGCAGAACATCACCAGGAACCATCCTGGACTCTACTCAAGCTCCCCATAAAACAAAAGCAAGTGTAGGGTCCTGACCTTCCTAACCCTCTGTGCTGCAAGACCACCACAGTCAAAAGGCTGCCCCGTAGGATGAAGTGCGGGTTGGTCTCTTCTCCCAAGGAACAAGGGACAGGACAAGAGGAAACTGCACCAGGTTGTGCCAGGGGTGCTTTAAGTTGGACATGAGGAACAATTTCTTCCTCAAAAGGGCTGTGAAGGGCTGTGCCAGGCTGGGCAGGGCAGTGGTGGAGTCCCCATCCCTGGAGGGGTTTCCAAGCCGTGGAGATGTGGTGCTGAGGGCCAGGGGTTAGTGGTGCCCTGGCAGCGCTGGGGGAACAGCTGGACTCAATGATCTTAAAGGTCTCTTCCAACCAAAACCAAATTCTATGATTCTACGAGTATCTCTGACACCTTCACCACTGCTGGTTGGTGGAGGGATGTAACAGCTTTGGGGCCAGAAAGTAGAACTGTTTCAGGGTCAAATCTGTGGCTACAGAATGAAGCAAGAACTATCATTAGCAAATGAGTCACCATTTATTGCTCCATGTGAAATGCACATTTCTTGGGCTTTGCTTTCTCTACTATAAAAAAAACCCAGAGCAATCTATATGTAAAAGAGGATGGGGGAAAGCCCCTTTTACCAAAACAGGGCACTATTGTATCCATATTTTTTTTTCCCTGAGGAGCCTGATAGAAAAAGAAAAGCCTGGCAGATGTCAGCCATTTTGCTTAATGCGCTCAGATACTCTGGCGATAAATGTGGTAGAAGAGCTTGTAGAGAATAGAATAAATGGCTGCAGTGAGGTCCTGTCAAAACAGCAGAAAGAAGATAGTTTCCTATTAAAATAGCAAGGGAGCAAAGGCAAGTGTGTTCTGAAGGAGCATGGCTGGTATTAGCGATGCTAAAAATAAGGGGAAGCGAAGGGGAACACAGCCCTCATTCCACTGCCAAAAGAAAAGGGAAAATTTTCTGTCTCCAAGGTAAAATTACCTCCCTCTCCAGGCTCTTCCTGGCTGATGAGTGTGTTGGGGTTGCACCCTGAAGGACATCACTGGCAGAAAGGTTTCCTGCTTCCTGCAGTTCCTCCTCTGCAGCCCCAGAACTTCCACTGAGGACACGGTTCCTGTTTTTGCAGTCTTCTGGGTTTGTTCTTGGCTTCTTCCTGCCCCACGCACCCCTCCAAAATTCCTCTTCTTAGAGAGGATCAGGAGGAGATTTCTTGGTACTGCAAACACGAAGCAGAGAAGATGGCCAGTACCTCTCCCCACAGTGGTCTTTCTTCTCTGCCCTTAGTTCATCAAACCCAAAGGGCTTTGTCATCTTCTCTCCTCTTCCACAAAGGTCTAGGTGCCAGAAGAAGGAATTCAGGTGAAAATGGATGGGAGGCTGGAGACTGCTAGGAGATAAATAGGGCAGTATGGAAATAGGGGAAGGAAACAAATACCCTGAATACTCTAAGAGCTCAATGAATTAATTAATCAGGCAGAATTAATGAACGTCCTTCCAACTGCACCTGAAATAGCTGAAGAAGCTATTTATCAAACAGAGAGAATTAAATGGGGTATAACAGATGCTGCCTGTGCTCGGGCAATGAAATTTACCCTCTGTGTTTAATACCAGAAGAAGAAGAATCGTTGCTTTTGCTTTCAAGAGCTGCAAGAAGACAGAGTGAGGAAAGAGGAACAAGGTATGGGGCACGTTCTCTGTCCTCGCAGAGCTTCCTCGTAGTATTAGAAATTATGAAGAAAGGCTGGGAGAGGTGGGCTTCTTCAGCCTGGAGAAGAGAAGGCTCCAGGGAGACCTTCTGGTGGCCTTGCAGGGCTTCAAGGGGCCTGTCAGAAAGATGGGGAGGGACTTTTGAGCAGGGCCTGTTGGGACAGGACAAGGGGTGATGGGTTTAAACTAAAAGAGGGAGATTTAGACTCAAGAGAAGGAAGAGATTGTTGGTGCTGAGGGTGGTGAGAGCCTGGCGCAGGCTGCCCAGAGAGGTGGTGGCTGCCCCATCCCTGGCACCATTGCAGGTGAGGTTGGCCGGGGCTCTGAGCAACCTGCTCTAGTTGCAGATGTCCCTGCTCCCTTCAGAGGGTTGGACTAGATGATCTTGAAAGGCCCCTTCCAACCCAAACGATTCTGTCATACTATGGCTCCTATTGGTGGAACACGCACAGAACAGCCATGCTGGGCAGGATGCTCTTCCCACCCCTTCCAAGGTCCATTTGGGAGACTGTTAATAAATCTTGTGCTCTGATTATTTTGTGCCCCATTTTGGCAAAGCCGGGTGTTCCCATTGATCGAGTTCCAGGTTCAGCAGCTTTCGCTCCAACAGCTGACCCCAAGAGACCAGGGGCTGCTTTTAGCAGGAGGACAGGGCAGGACTCTTTCTTCCAGGCCAGCTCTTGAGAAAGGAAGGCGCTTACATCACTGCGCCTGCGGACTGGAGCTTCTCGGCAGCCTGGGCTGTGTACTCGGATCAGTACATGCACCACACTCCTCTTCCTCCCCCTCAGCCAGCCCGTGTTGATTGACAAGGCTGTCAGACACGGAGCTGATTCAGCCGACCGCACCTTTTCTGAACATCTAAATCCCCGAGAGGGTCAAAGTGGAGAGCGCTGGTCAGGGGCACAGCTGACACTTGCATAGAAACCTGCTAGTGAATAATTCTAGTCCTCACCGCGAGGACTCGCTGGCTGCCTGCCTAAAACCCTGGTGTTGATGGATGCAGCCCAGTTTATAAGACTGTAGGAGGGAGGGCTTGTCTGCTGGCTACATGTTGATGAATTCTGTGAAAAAATAGCCGCTAACAGTATTTTTCAGCTCCTGTCTTGCATAACAGCTAAAGCTGGAAGGGCCTTGTCTTTTATGAAGGAACCAGATACAGTTCCATCTAATAAACAGACCTGATCACAAGTAATTCATATAATCCGAGAATCATTTTGGTTGGAATAGGCCTTCAAGGTCATCAAGTCCAACTGTTAACCCAGCATGGCCAGGGCACCACTAACCCATGTCCCTCAGCACCACATCTCCACGGCTTGGAAACCCCTCCAGGGATGGGGACTCCACCACTGCCCTGCCCAGCCTGGCACGGCCCTTCACAGCCCTTGTGGGGAAGAAACTGTCCAACCTAAACCTCCCCTGGTGCAACCTGAGGACATTTCCTCTTGTCCCATCACTTGTTCCTTGGGAGAAGAGCCCAACCCCACCTGGCTCCAACNGCTCCGTTGCCCTTCTCTGGACACGCTCCAGCCCCTCAATGTCCTTCTTGGAGTGAGGGGCCCAGAACTGACCCCAGGGTTTGAGGTGTGGCCTCCCCAGTGCCGAGCACAGGGGGACAATCCCTGCCCTGGTCCTGCTGGCCACACTCATGCTGTCACAAGCCCGGCTGCTGTAACAGATACAGAAATGAAGCACTGACATTAAAGCTGGTGTTCTTCATCTGTTGGGCAATGTTTGATTTTGTGAAGTGCCAGTAATCAAGCCACTTAATCTAATTAAACATTAATATTTTACATGGAATAGTAAAATGGGTTTCCTTTGAAACAAATGCTAAGGGCTCAACACTGCTATGCAACACAGGTTTAAGATCACTCACCCTTAACAGATAGTTACAACCACAAACTCCTGTGACATTCAACCATTCCCACCTGAGCGGTGGAAACCCCAAGAGGTGATTCTTGCACAACTGATTCTCCACCAAGAATACTAATGCTTTCACCAGTGACACCTTCACCTCGTCCAGCTCTCAAACCCCAGCTCGACAGTCCTGGCCAGCCTGCCCAGCCGACCCTGCCAGCAGGGGCTGGGCCAGGCAACCTCCAGAGGTCCCTTCCCACCTCCGTTATTCCATGATTCTGTAGTTTGTCTGGCAGAATATTTGCGAATCACCAACCCAAGCTGGATATATGCTCATCCCAATCATCTGCTCATTTCCTTACAGCTGCTTAGGAGAAATCATTGCAAGTGAGCTAAAAAAACCCCAGCTATTGCATTTTTGGAGATTTATGCTGGTTTCTTCTAACACAGCCCTCATTACCTCACCATTGCTCCAGGCAGATTTCCAAGCTTCCATTCCAAAGTTCTAGGGACAGCAGTGCCTCTGGCTGGATCAGGTCCAGTGACAGCAACTGGGGAGACACCTCCCAGTGATCGCTGCGTAGCTCCACAGTGATGAGACATGAGACAGGCCTGAGGCACAGCCAGCCACCAGGCTGGGATCAGCAGGGTCCACAGCCACATACTGCTGTGATGGAACCACAGAAAGAGCCAAGAGCCCAGGGCTGAGCTTAAATAGAGTCCCTGGGCGGGGCTGTGGGTGGAGGCCCCAGGTGAGACTGGTCAGGGGCCTCCTTTCCACGTCTCACACCTGCCCATCCCTTGCAGTGTGATTTGCTCTCTTGCTACCAGGGAAAATCCCAAGGGGGATCTCAGGGCCACTCTATCGCAAGGCACCAGGCACCTACAGCAGCCTCATCCCGCCTCTCGCACATAACAGAACAGGCATTTCTCCTACAGCCTTTGGCCTCCCTTTTCTGGTCTGTATCTGCAAGTGTAACTCTAGATGGATGTCTGTAAACTGGCCTGTGAGGCTTTGTCTTGGAAGTCCATCAAGTGTCTAGATGACAGGTCCCTACCACTTCACACTTCCTTCCTAGATGTGTTTTGACCAGCCCTGAGGAATGGGTGGCTCCAAACTGCCAAGGGCTACAGTGAGATGTGTACGTTGCAGTGGCTTTCCTCAGACAAATTCAGCAGCAGGATGAACGTGTCCCTTCGTGCTGGCTGTTGGCACTCTCGTGCTTCTCGTCCCCTTTTCCCATTGTTTATCTTGACTGATGACCTCATTCCCCTTAGGAATCATAGTCTTTTGGTGAGTACAGAATCACAGAGTGGTTTTGGCTGGAAGGGACCTTAAAGGTCATCTAGTCCCAACCCCCTGCCATGGCAGCGACACCTCCCACTAGACCAGGTTGCTCCAAGCCCCATCCAACCTGGCCTTGAACACCTCCAGGGATGGAGCATCCACAGCTTCCCTGGGCAACCTGTGCCAGTGTCTCACCACCCTCAGAGTGAAAAACATCTTCCTAAAATCTAATCTAAATCTCCCCTCTTTCAGTTTAAGATCATTACTCCTGTCCTATCACTACACTGCCCAATAAGGAGCCCCTCCCCAGCTTTCCTGTAGGCCCCCTTTAAGATTTGAGCCAGCCTTTTGCCTTTCCTCTCCCAGGCCCCTACACACCGTAAGTAGGACACAGAACAGTTGTAGCTGTCTGCCGTAGCCCGTGTCCTGTGGCTGGCTCAGTGCTGCAGGCAGACTGCCAGCAGCCACTGCCATCATCCAACGTTCTTCACACGGTGGTTTCCTTCGCTCCTTCTCTGCAGCTTGTCTCCAGCTCGGTCTGCAGGATGAGGTTTTGTTGCCATTGCCCGTGCGTGCCCACACACAAACTCACCGCTCCGGGTGAGCTGCATCTGAGGCACAAACCTCTGAAGCCCTCAATAACCCACAGCCAGCGGCAGAAGGTCTGATAGCCCAGCTCTCTTCTCCTGGAGGGCTGCTCGCTGTCAGCGCAGTGAGCAAGCCTGAGCTGAGGCTGAGGGGAGACCTTCTCGCTCTCTCCAGCTGCCTGAAGGGAGGTTGTAAGGAGGTGCTCTCTTCTCACAAGTCACAACTGATAGGACAAGAGGAAATGGCGTCAAGTTACATCAAGGGAGGTTTAGGTTGGACATTAGGAAAAACTTCTACACCAAAAGAGTTATCAAAGATGGGACCAGGCTGGGCAGGGCAGTGGTGGAGTCCCCATCCCTGGAGGGGTTTCCAAGCCGTGGAGATGTGGTGCTGAGGGCCAGGGGTTAGTGGTGCCCTGGCAGTGCTGGGGGAACGGCTGGACTCGCTGATCTTAAAGGTCTTTTCCAACCTAAACGATTCTGATTCTAGCAGCTGATGCTGACAGTGCACAGTCAGCTTAGAAAACGCGAGCCCAAATCCGCTCTCCCAACCCCACGCCGTCAGAGCCGGATTTCTCCTTCCCGTGCCGATGACAGCCGGGCGGGCTGTGCGCAGCTCCTCTCTTGCTGGCACGTGGCCCTGCCCGTCTGTCTCAGACAGACACTGGCCTGGCTTGTGTTTCTGGGCGCTGTCACCACTTCACGGCTCTGAAGGTGTCACAAAGCAGCGCTTGCAGTGGAAGATTCCTTCCGAGCTGCCCAATTTCCATCTCTGCAAAAAGCCAGCGCAGTTTTAACCTCGCTAATGCAGCAACGTGGGAGCAGCTGCCTCAGCCAGACAGCTCCAAGTGCTTCAGAGACAATCTGCTAAACCCCGGGCAGGAAGCGGGAGGTTCGTCACCGCAGAGCGGTGAGCGCAGGGCTCCTGACGCAACAGCTACTGTCATAGCCAAGTGATGGGAAAATGAGCAGGAGGGAGCCAGAGTTTCAAGACGAGAAGCAAATAAAATGTTTGTGTTTTCAGAGTGCATTTAAAATCCCGTGGAGTGGGAACAAAACGAAACCCAGCAAACGTCCTTTGTGTTAGAGTTGTAGGAAGAAATCTCTCTGCAGCTGCCTTCCCTCCGGCTCCAGCCAGAAGCAGGAGCCAGGGCGGGTGTGATCGGGGTCAATGGGAAAGGGGCTCAGGCCCAAGCCCCCAGATGGGCACCCACCCTCCCGGTCCCAGGAGCGGAGGAGCAAGTCTGTCTCCACGTAGGAGCAGCGGCCCAGCTCTTCAGCTGGTGTTCTCCTGACCGCATGATGGAGAGCAGAGGGCTCACAAGCTGTTCTACCACAGCAGCAGCAGGTGTCCCAATGAGCTTGTGATGTTCAGCAGGCAGGAGGCTAAATGAGTATTTCACTGCCAGGCTCTTCTGGCCCAGATCTTTAATCATCATTTGAAGATTGAAATAAATCTCTGAGTGTTTCTTTCCTGCACAAGTTAGTCATAGAATTGTTTTGGTTGGAAGAGATCTTTAAGATCATCGAGTCCAACCATTCCCCCAGCACTGCCAGGGCACCACTAACCCATGTCCCTCAGCACCACATCTCCACGGCTTGGAAACCCCTCCAGGGATGGGGACTCCACCACTGCCCTGCCCAGCCTGGCACAGCCCTTGCCAGCAAGAATTTCTTCCTCCTGTCCAACCTAAACCTCCCCTGGCACAACTTGAGTCCGTTTCCTCTTGTCCTGTCACTTGTTCCTTGGGAGAAGAGCTCAACGCCACCTGGCTCCAACCTCCTTTCAGGGAGTTGTTGAGAGGGAGAAGGTCTCCCCTGAGCCTCCTTTTCTCCAGGCTCAACACCCCCAGGTCCCTCAGCTGCTCCTCACCACACTCCTGCTCTAGACCCTTCCCCAGCTCCGTTGCCCTTCTCTGGCCACGCTCCAACCCCTCGAGGTCCTTCTTGGAGCGAGGGGCCAAGTTCCAGCCTGTGCTGTGTCCCCTGTCTCTATGTCTGTCTCCCAGCAGTCTCCTGCCAGCTTTGATTTGGGAGAATCAACAGCAAGTCTGTTCCTCGGCTTTCCCATCACATCCGTTCTTCCTCACCAAGTGACACAGCTGCCAAGCCCCTGGTTTCAATAGCAAAATGAGTTTCTGCGCTGAGAAGCAGCTTTGGAGAGGCAGTGCCAGGAAGCTGTGCGTGTTACCTGCCCTTCGTGCTGTGCTCAGGTCTGAGGACATAAAGAGTGTTTTAAAAGTAATTTTCAGGGACAGGAAATGAGCTTCATTTGCATGCAGAAAGGACCCACCTAGGACTGCGCAGCGCTGGTGGCAAGAAAGGCAAGACGAGACGCGCTAATTACAGCTGAAATACGAAGAGAGACGTGCGCTGCCCTGACCTTCATCAGACACAGGCCCCACGCGGCCCACAGCCCGCGCTGTCCAGGGCTTTTCATCAACATGAAAAGCCCCCCAGGATCTCCTTTCCTCCAGCTCACTTCACCAGTTGCTTCTCTGCTCATTCCCTAGCAGCAGGACGCCGCGTTACTTCATAAGCCGTCCAGGCTCATTTTCAGGTTTCCCAGGGCGAGTTTCTCGGTGCCTTCTCCTGCCTCGCTGATGGACAGCTCTTGCGGGAGCAGCTCCCGATGGGTGGCAATTAATTAGAGTCTCACGCACACAATTCACTTTGCTTTTGTTTAGGGAAATGAGTGAACAGAACGAGACCTGCCAAAACCAAGCGGGGTTTCCATCCACGGGGCACTCCGCGTCTCCAGCTTGGCTCCTCCTGGACAGCAGTTACTCTGGGGGGTCCTTTGGTGTTCCTGGGGCTGCGTGCCAGCAGCGCTCGGCTCCCCTGGGAGAGCCTTGGAGAACAGCAGCACCAGGCCACCGGGTCAAGGGCTGAGATCTCAGTGGCTTATTGTTGTACATTGGAAAAATCTGTGGGCGCAGCAGGGCCTGGGGAACTCGGTGGCTTTTCAGGGCTTTGTGTTGCCATTTCGGTCCTGAACTGGCTGGAGCTCTGTGGCTGTGGGGTGAAGGAGCTGCTCAGCAGCTGCTCACAGCGATGCCTCTGTTGGCTTGTTCCAAATAACACAGACGCCGTGCAGCGTCTCATCACAGGAGAGGGTTTTGCTCAAGGCAGGGAGGGAAATGCCAAAAACCCAAGCAGACACCGAGCAGGTTCCACGTGCTGTGCCAGCAGCGCTGACGAGGGAGGGATTCAGGCGGGGACAAGGACAAGAGACCTGCTCTTTACATCATTTAGTCCTGCACCTGCAGGGACACAGAAAGAGCAGGGGGTGTGCAACAAGTGAGCCAGGCCATAGAACCACTGAATCATTCAGGATGGAAAAGCCCCTTAAGATGATCCATCCATCCTGATTCCTCTACGCTCTGCCCTGCGTCCGGCTGCGCAGCGTGGGACACTGCTGGGCAACCATATGTCACGTTTCAAGAGCCAGCCGATAGAAATGTTGGTGGTGGACAGCAACTCTGGGCTCTCCAAGGCCCAGTTCCAGCAACCTGTGAAGGGAAACTAAAGCTCTGCCCGATTTAGAAACCACGCTGGTGATGGAGCTGATCTGTGGGAGACCCCCGGGGTCAAGGACCGGCTCCCGCGGGCTGCCGGCTCGGCAGAGGCTCGCCACAACAGCCAAACTCCTTATTCCGCAGTAACAACCAACATTTTATTCACCGAAACGACGACGGAGTGACTCTGGCACTGTTGGAAAGCGGCGCTTCGAGTTACACGCTCATCAGCGGGAATTAATCGTCGTCAGCGCTTCAGAAGCGAAAGCCACGTACAGAAACGAGTTCTCCGTCGATGAAAGAAAACCCCAAACCCCATTTCACCACAAAGTCTCGAACGCGAGGCTGATGGGGCAGGTCAGTGGCTCGGAGACCAGACTCACAAGCTACACGTACTAAATCTGAAAACCGGTTTCTTGCTGCTTCAAAGATCAATTGCAGTTTAAAAAAAAAAAAAAAGAAAGGCATTTACCATTGCTGCAAGTGACACGTGAGAGGAACAATGGCACATCTGATTAATTCTCGTCGATAAATGAGCTGTACTCCTGGACGCTCTTCAAAATTAATTTGTGAGAGCTCCATATGAGGGCTTCAGAAGCTGCACATGGTGCCTCCTAACTGCTTGTCCAGTTTAAATGGAAAAGGCCTTTCCTGGTGGGTACGGAGCCATGGCAAAAAAAACCAGCCCATCTCTCTGCAAAACAACCAACTTCACTGGGAATTAACGCTGGATGTGTCCCAAAGGCCCGGGGATGGTTCTGGGGAAGCACTGACACTCTCACTACTAGAAGCAAACTGAAGCTGTGCTGGGTTTTCCAGCAGCCGAGCCCTGGGTTCGTGGTGCTCCTGGGACGCTCCGCAGCGCGTTCCTGCCGCGTTTCTCCTCCCTCACCGTGCCCCAGGGCAGTGAGACCCCTCAGCTCTCCCAGGCACCCAGCCCAGGGGTAGCCCCGGCTGGAGGGGACCACACCAGACCAGAGATGACAATGAAGGTCATCAGCTGAAACCCGCTCTGCCCCCAGCAGCTCCTCCTCTGACGCAGGTCATGGCCTGACCCTGTTCCCTACTTTCTCCCTGTTACTTGGCAGGGACTTCCCGGGTCTCTTGCCAAGACGGGGCCAGAGCCCAGGAGAGGACCAAGTGTGGAGTCCTGGCTCTGTTCCCCTTCAGACAGCTTTGAGTACACAGCTCCTGGTACAGAGCTCTCCTTCCAGCCCTTCACGGGGTGGAAGAGCTGTGTCCTGTGGCACCCACAGCCTCTGCAGACAGTCATTCTGCAGTGAGTGGGAGCTCCTGGTCTAGCTAGGACAGTCCAGCTGTCAGGAAGAATCCTCCCTGAGGGATTAATACAGAAGCTCAGGTTCCTCTGCAGTTTTTCACCTCTGATAACTTCAATTCTAAATGTGTCACAGTGTATGTCAATTTGGAATCATAGAACTGTTTATGGTGGAGGAAAAGATCTTTAAGATCATCGGGGGTGGGTTAGGTGGGGTTCATCTCTTCTCCCAAGGAACAAGTAATAGAACAAGAGAAAATGGACTCAAGTTCTGCCAGGGGAGGCTGAGGCTGGACATGAGGAACAATTTCTTGCTGGCAAGGGCTGTGCCAGGCTGGGCAGGGCAGTGGTGGAGTCCCCATCCCTGGAGGGGCTTCCAAGCCGTGGAGATGTGGTGCTGAGGGACATGGGTTAGTGGTGCCCTGGCAGTGCTGGGGGAACGGGTGGACTCGGTGATCTTAAAGGTCTCTTCCAACCACAACAATTCTGTGATTCTTACATCGCAGCAGGGGTTTTTGTAAATACATCAAATTGTTTCTCTAAGGAGCACCTCTTGCTCTAGTCATTAGGAAAAACCCATGACTGGGATGGCAGCGGGACTCCCAGGAGGACAGGCTGGGTTCCCAAGGGTGGCAATACCTGGCTATCTCCCACCTTCCATCAAGGGAAGACGTTCTGAACTTCTGTTTTACAATCACAACCCTCAAGCATGGCTGCAGGCACCACAGCAAGCCCAGGCTGCAGATGCTTTCCCACCATCAACTCTGAGGCACATCAGAGTCCTGCACAGTGAGGGACAGGAGATTAACTCCTGCGTCTTCCCACTGCCCAGGAAAGCCTTCAGCTGATCGCTCCCATGACTAACGGTCCTCCCATCCTTAGGGAGTTACTGAATCAGGACTTTGTGTGGTAAAATCAATGTGAGCTTTTCATTACCTCGAGAAAGACAATCTTCAAACACAACTAGATCATTTTTCTGGAGGCTGTAACGACAGAACTCCAAACCTCACGACGAACCACACGGGTTAACAAGAGGAGTTTGAAGCCGGGTAATTCCGTGGCACCACAGGAGGGATCCCTGCGGTGTCTGGTGCGGCAGCTGGCCCACACCAGCCTCCTCAGACCTCGGGGGATGTTGGGTCTGGTGGAGAAGCCCTCAGGAGAGGCAGCATCCAACAGCCGAGCCTGTTCCCCGGGCATCCTGTTCACGGGCAGCCAGGAGTGAATTTCTTTTTTTCCAGTGAATTCCAAGTTTAACATTCACCCGGGTGCCAATCACAGCTTTACTCCTGCTGCTCTCCAGGGACCTTCAGGTTCGTCCCTACAGCTTCCAACCACATTTTCAAGCGACGAGGAGTTTTGGTTACTTACACAAAACACGTTTTAATTCCCCCCGCTATACAGAATATTTTTGAAACGAGTACATCAGGTTTGTGTACATTCAACCCCCAGAAACGAAGACCCGCAGCCAGAGCCAGGTCAGCAGCTTCCCTGGGAAAAAGCGGTGGGTTATTTTTTTTTTTTAAAGCTTTTTTAAAATTTAAAGTGCAGAGTAGTATTTGCTGTAGTCCCTTCTGCTCCATAGGATTTCTTATCACTAGCAGTGAAGCGTTTCCACACCTCTCCTATCCTTGTTGCCGGGGTCGGCCCTTTTGTTTTTAATTGCACATCTAAGTTTTACATAAATTTAGCTCTGGAATACACAAGATATTCATCTTGCTCAGCTCCTCAAAACAGTTCTTTGCAAAGGCATGTATACAAAAATATTTACTAACTATGAAGTAGAAAAAATATATCTGACTTGCAAATCAGTGTGGTTTTCTTTACCTGCTTAGCCCAGGAAATACAGCCGAGATGCACCATCTCACCTCCTCCCCTCTGAAGCTCTTCAGCTGAGTGGAGCAGGGCCTCTGAAGGCAAAGTGACTTCTCCAAGTGCAGCCAGGCTGGCTCACCAAAGAGGAAAACCACAGGATCCTGGGATCCAATTACTGCCTTTTCTACTGCGGGCTCTTAGGAAAGGGGTTTGGAAGAGATGTCACTTTTATGGTGGTACCGTTTGTACTAGAATCTCATGTTCGGCAATAAAAATGTGGACGTTTTACTTCCAGGTACATAATTTTACCCGGATAACACCCCACAATTAATGTAGCCACAAGAATTTTGGTTCTCCTCCTTCTCTTGCAGCACCGTAAGTCTTTGGCTACTGGAACTGTCACTTCTTCAGGGAGTGTTGCACACACGGACACACCACTCAGCACGTCTCTGACCTCACCACTTCTTCTACAGCTCTTTGATGCTACTGATGAATATTTTCAATTTCCTTTAAAAGAGATCCCATAGCAGCAGCCACAAGTTTGCCATCGCTGGTCAGGACCTCCCTCTCAACAGCTGAGCACCACACACGTTGATATTGCAATTGGCACATTAGGTCACTCCTTTCTCCCTTGCTCTTGGGGCCCCCAGACAAACCCTAGGACAAGAACAAGCCCTTCCAGCACAGTTTGCTGCCATGTCTGAGGAGATGCTTTGCTCCTAAATAGAGAGAAGAAATGTGGGAACGGATCTGTGCTCACCGCTGTGGAGAGCGTGGTCCTGCTTGCCAGGAATACATTGAGAGGAGGCCACTGGTGCAGAGTTGAGTGCAACCCACATCAAGGGCCATCTAGTAAATACGTGAGAAAGGAGCTGGCTCCATTTGGTGTATGTTGCTTGAGTCCTTCCCAGCCCTTGAGGAGCATTTGGGAATCTCCACACCAAGGCCTGCAGAAGCCCCTTCTACTCTACCTCTCCCCAGGTGGAGGAAGAGTCTCTTGCCATCACTGATGACACCTGGAAGGTGCTGCTGGGCTCTGCTCGCAGATGAGCAACGTGGCAGGGACACACCACAGCCTAGCACAGAGCTAAGCAAGTGTGAGCACAGGCTGCATCTGGACATGAGGAAATGGCCTCAGGTTGCACCAGGGGAGGTTGAGGTTGGACATGAGGAACAATTT
The DNA here is from genome assembly GCA_013400335.1 of Eurystomus gularis. Taxonomy (NCBI): domain Eukaryota; kingdom Metazoa; phylum Chordata; class Aves; order Coraciiformes; family Coraciidae; genus Eurystomus; species Eurystomus gularis. The sequence goes on from VZZY01018452.1 coordinate 83,505, forward strand.
CTCGCTGGCAAGGGCTGTGAAGGGCTGTGCCAGGCTGGGCAGGGCAGTGGTGGAGTCCCCATCCCTGGAGGGGTTTCCAAGCCGTGGAGATGTGGTGCTGAGGGCCAGGGGTTAGTGGTGACCCAGCAGTGCTGGGGGAACGGTTGGCCTCCATGATCTTAAAGGTCTTTTCTAACCAAAACGATTGTATGATTCTATGGATCACATCCCATCCTCTCACCGGAACGTCTATGGCACAGAACCCAGTATTGAGCGCACTTCTTCACAGGGGTGCTCAGACATACACCTCACAGGCATCAACAACAGGTAATTTGGCACCCGAGGCTAATTTGAACACGATCGATCTCTAAAGGAAGGCCCCACATTTGAAAATTGGGTCAAGAAACAGAATTTCTTCCTGCTAAAATCCTGGCACTCAGATATAGAACCAGTTACCCAGCTTCAAAACAGGAGAGGTGCTGAAGGAAGTCAGGAGGGGGAAGAACACGGGAACGTATCAACACCTAAAGAGCCATTAAGAGTATCCAGCTGTGGTGGGGTGCCTTCAGAGTTTTTCTCTGCGGTCTCCTGTCCTTTGACAGCAGTCATCTGAAACTGCGGCACGTAGGGCACAACGGCTTTATACTTAAGGCTACGTTGGATGAGCGCGTTTAAATGAGGCGGCGTACGCTGAAGAAACCCCACATCTTTGAGGAGATCGGTTGTACGCAACTGACACATCAGCCCAGAACTTTCTGTCAGGAAAATGTCACTCTCTCTTTTTTCCAGTGAAGTTATCCCCAGGTAACAGAGGCTCCGCTCGGGACTATCTCCATCTGCGAAAGCGTCATCCTGATCTGAAGGCTCTGAAAATCCCTCTGAAGAAATAAGGGAAAGAGTCTTGCTGGGCGGGTCAGGGAATAGGAGGAATACCCGGTTCCCCACTTCCCACGAGCTGCTTGCGAAGGTGCCTGTAGCTACGGAATCTTCAGCGAAGAAGCATCTATCAAAACAACTTCTTAGGTTCCTTTTCTCTTCAAAAAGCCCACCGGATCCGGAGCTGCTGATAATAGTGGCGTATTTAATATCGGCCTCCCTTGTCATTGCTCCACTGATGTGGTCATCATGGGAGGTCTCCGAGAAGCTGCTGGTGAAATGGCTGCTCGAACAAGCAGAGTCATGTTCGGAGTCTTCCATTTTTGTAAACATTGAGTCAATTACTAAAAAATCTTGTGCGTCTTCTTTTTTCGACAGCTTGGTGACACTGATGTCTTCCAGCACTACTTCTGGTTCCAGAAGGAGAGGCTCAAAGGACATTACTTCAGGGTGCTTGAGAAAGAGATGCTCAAAAGTTTCAGGCTGGAAGAAAAGACACATTTTAATGCTCATCTATTATTTAATCCCTGTATTATGGTGGTCCTGTCCCTTTCAACATCAATAAACACGCAGGTACCGTGAAAAACACCCAAGTGCTCTGCAAGGCAACGGTCTGACACCCTCAGACGTCCTTAGCTTTTTATTTCCATTATATAAACAACAGAATTCATCATTTACATGTCAACTCAAGTTTAGCTTCCCCTGCTAAGATTATATTATTTAGGCTCAAGTTCAGCCCTGCCGCGGTATTTTCCAAGCGTTCCCAGCTGGACGGCAGCTGCATGTTTGGGCTGCATTAAGAGAAACACAGTTAATTTGGGGAAATGTTAGTTTTACTACTACCTACTCTAAATGCGTGTAAAATATACACCAGCGTGAACTGACGGTGCAACAGGAACTCCGAGGCAGAAAGGAAAATTCACTCGGAAAATATCTATTTCCTAATGCAAGACAAAACAAATAGATAAAACCAGATTTTGTGTACATTAGCAAACCATATTTTACAGCAGAAAAGCTGCCAAAACAAGTAGGAACATGTCAAAATACTGAGACTAGGGTACAATTATAGAAAAGAGTGAATTAACTTGCGTAGCGCAGGCTCCTGCCCTAGCCCAGGCTAGCTCTCAGCAACGCCCAGGCCCTCGTGTGGCAGCGCTGCTGAGAAAATCTCTGCCACAAACCCATCACCTTCCCACCCTGAAGCCAACCTGCACGCTGGAATCTCTCCTAGCCTTCCAAAGAACGTCAATAACCGTGTGTAAAACGAAGCAGCGCTTGAGATGAGCTGTAGGCGCCTACAACACTGCGCACGGCAAGCCGTAACCATCAGGACTGCCACTGCTTCCTCCTGAAAGTGATTGCCCGATGAAAGCAGAGAGCTGAGGAGAAAAACCTGGGGGTGCTGGCAGATGAAAAGCTCAACGTGAGCCAACAACGTGTGAGCGTAGCCCAGAAAGCCCCAACCATGTCCTGGGCTGCATCAAAAGCACGGGCAGCAGGGCGAGGGAAGGGCTCTGCCCTCCGCTCTCGTGAGATCCCACCTGGAGTTCCTGCGGCCAGCTCTGGAGCCCCCAGCACAAGAGGGACGCAGACCTGTAGGAGAGGGTCCAGAGGAGGCCACAGAAATGAGGGCTGGAGCCCCTCTGCTGTGAGGCCAGGCTGAGAGAACTGGGGATGTCCAGTCTGGAGAAGAGAGCTTTTCTTCTTGCTCCCTCACCCCAGCGCCCAGTATCTGCTCTCACAAGTACATACGGGTACCACGGAACATACACAGGTTAATGTGAATGAACCTTAAAAAAATTGTAAGGTAAAAAATAAGCAGAAACTGCCCTAACACCACCAAAATCAGATTTTCCTTGAGGCTTTCTGGCTGGTTTTTTCCAACCCAGCTCTAATGTTAGAGATTATCTGGGCACCTGCAATGACGTGGCTGCAGAGTTAGAAGATAACAAACGAAGAAGCCGTATAAAAACATGCACATTGGGATTTTGGGGAAAAAGGGAGAAAACAACAAACCCGTGAGGCAGACGCACACTCAGTGTTGCATTCTCTGACTTGCTGCTGCACCCAACTGCACGTTAAAAGTTCAAAAGACCATCATGGGACAAGCAAGGACTTGTGCAAGTAAGAGATGTGATCACTTTGAAGTGCCTGGAGTCAGTGGACACTCCCAAGCTCGCTCTCAATTAGAACAAATACTCAATAAGAATAAAAAGAACCCCTTTGAAGTGAGGTCAGTAACTGGGCAGATCGTGCACTCCAGCTGGGGCAATCCCAAACCAGTTTGATGTCTCCGCTTCCACAGCTGTGTCCCGGGAAGGGCTGGGCTCTTTCAACTCCCTCTGAAAGCCCGGGCTTGGAAGTCCTCAGCCCTTTGCCAGTGGCAGCCTTAGTTGGGCAGTAAATAAAAGTTAAAAACACCAAATCTAAAGTTCTTTTGCCCGTGTCAGTAACAAACCATGTTGTGGGCTGTAACACGACCCTCGCCCCTGATTTCTGCAAGGGCGTGTTGGGTTTTTCACAGAGCTACTGCCAGGGTTCGTTATTGTTAAATCAGGATTGTATTGTATCTGTGCTTCCTGTCTGCTGAACATCAACAGAAACATCTTCTAACGACTCTAAACAGGAAGCCTGGGAGCGGGCCCAGTGGCCATGACTGGACTTCAAAGAACGTCCACGCTCTGTTTAAAGGACATGGAATAAAATAAAAGATGAGAAAAGAAACCTTCAGTGGGAGCACAAATTAAACACCTGGAAAATAACCTGCCATTAGATGCTCTTCTAGAACTAACAGGCCTGGATCTAGATCATTGTCTCCATCATTACACATTGGACCATAAGAAACTTTGTCTGCTGGGGCCAACTGGCCGAGTCCCCGTGAAGGCTCTGCCTTGTCACAGCCCACCACAGCACAGCTCCCGATGCACGTGCCAAACGGAGAGTTCACCCCAGCAAAGACAGCGGCCTTCGATACGCGTGGCACTCACTGAAGTGCACAAACCTTACACCTGCCGGATTCTGCAACTGATGGACTCATCGCCCTGAAATTTCACCACCCCTGCACTCAAGGAGAGCTGCTGGTCTCTGGTCCTGGCCCATCTCCAGGTGTCTGTTCAAAGAGGCTCCGAGGCGGTTCCTTCAGACACGCAGGGTCTAACCAACAGGTAGAGTTCTGTCCTGAGCAAAAAGCGTCAGGCCCATGGGGGAAGAAGCATCACCAGAGAAATACACACCTTCTGGAAATTAACTCCTTGCGCCCACGAGCAATTCTTTGGGTTTGGAACATCTTCCCAAAAGAGTTTCTTCATTCTGAAAGAGGAGGTAAATTCTGGAGTTGATAGCGTTCCCACGCCCCAATCTGTCCAATTTTATTTATCCAGAACACTATGATGCTGAAACAGTCATTTTAGATATTACAGATGGCCAAAAGTTAATAGAAAAAGTAAAGAAATAAAGAATCGTAGAGTAGTTTTGGTTGGAAAAGACCTTTAAGATCATTGAGTCCACCCAGGTGGTAGTTTTGAAGAATATAAAAGGTTCAGGCAAGTCTTTGCTGAACACGGCCCCGATCCACCTTCCCGACAACTCAGAGGGGTTTGTTTCAATTGGCTTTTTACTTCAGACCTTAGTTTGTGATGACAATTTAATATAGAACTCAGAATGCTTCACAAATTCAAAGCACAGGACGCTCATTAACTCGCCCAGGGATCACTCTGCAGAAGTGAGGGAGGTGGGGCAATCCCAAACATAGGAGAGACATGGAGCTGGTGGAGCGGGGCCACAGGAGGCCCCAGCAATGATGGGAGGGCTGGAAGCCCTCTGCTGGGAGGCCAGGCTGGGAGAGGTGGCCTTGTTCAGCCTGGAGAAGGGAAGGCTCCACGGAGACCTTCTGGTGGCCTTTCAGTATCTGAAGAGGGCTACAGGAAAGCAGGGGAGGGACTTTTTTCGAGGGCTTGTAGTGATAGGAGGAGGGGTAGTAGGCTCAAACTGGAGATGGGGAGATTTAGATTAGATGTAAGGAAGAAGTTCTTCACTCTGAGGGTGGTGAGACCCTGGCACAGGTTGCCCAGGGAAGCTGTGGATGCTCCATCCCTGGAGGTGTTCAAGGCCAGGTTGTTTGGGGCTTGGAGCAACCTGGTCTAGTGGGAGGTGTCCCTCGGCAGGGGGTTGGAACTGGATGATCTTTGAGGTCCCTTCCAACCCAAACCATTCTATGGTTCTACGATTCTATGACTTCCACAAGAGAACAAGCCTGTGCACTCACAACACTGTCATTCTCGGTGCTGTATTCCAGAATCCCCTGCCCTTCAGTGCAGCACATCAAATACAAGATAAAAAGAATTCCTGGCTTTCCCCAGAAAGACCCTGCCCACCAGTACACCATCTAAGCTGCCCCACCTTCTTCTGAAGGACCCCTGAGGCCTTCACGTGACAACAAACAACTTACCTTTGGTGTGAAACCAGCAACACTCCAAGCAACAGAACCGAGGTTGAAATAACTATCGGCAGAACCACGTAGAGGCTGGCGTTATTCTCATTTTCATATCCACCTGGAAAGAAAGCAATTCAGACAATAACGCAGGGAAATAATTAGTCTGTGAACAAACAGTTTGCAACAGGTGAGTAACAAGCAGTGGAAACAACAGCTGCAACACAAAACCGCTTGATAAACAGTTCTACTGCACAGCAACAAACCTCCACCTTGAGAACAAACAGATGAAGAGGAATTGTTTGAAAGAACGAGGTGACTCCTGCATCTCAGGAGGTGTTCCCTTGATATGAATAAATTAAATCAGAGCGTAGGAAGTAAGAGAATAGTCCACAACTGGAGAATGAGGAGACCCAGGATCTCAGCTATCACATTAGATGCACAAGAATTCCAGTCCCTCACTCAACTAATCCCACAAAGAGTTTTCACGGAGGTCCAGATCACTGCTTAGAGTGGTATCACTTTATTACTGACAGGTTTTTTGGGGTGAGATACAGACTCCTCCTGCAGTTAACGTTTCCTTTGACAAGCTCCTATTTCGTAAAAAACATGGAGAAAGATCCTAGGAGTCACCTTTGGCGAACTGATCCGTTGCTCTGGATTTGCCAACTCCTTCCGCAAACACCGGGTACAGGCTGAACTGGTACTTCTCAATCAGGATAAAGTGATCTGCGGAGAGGAAAGCAGCCCTCTGGAATCAAAACTCTTACCCTGCTTTTCAACAGTTACCTCCACAGAGGCTCTGCTCACGTGTCAGAGTTCAGATGAGGCCAGCGAGAGGAATAATGTGTATGGATTCATATTAGAAGATTATAATTATTTAGATTATTATTTAATATTAGAAAGATTAAAACTGTTATTCTATACTGGATAATCTGTCACAGAATTAACACCTTTTTGGAGCTACTTGAAAAGTTGTGAAGATTAAAGCCAACATGCAAATGGAGTGCATATATTAACTTAATTAGCTGGTGTGCTCAATATTCCAGAACTAATTTTATGGTATTGCCAAAAAAAGAACACGCTCCTGAACTTCATTCTTTGTTAACCTGATTATTACTGCAACAGTCAGTCCCCTAATGATCATCGAGAACGGCTCCAGTGGTCCCCACCACAAAACCCAGAAACACAGAGGGGGAAAGGACTCAGCTCAGCAAAGCTCCGTTCTTCTGTCCCACAACGATGAACATCGTCTATGACATTTTCCAAGCGCACACTCACCGTAAATATAATATTTACTAATATTTGGAGGAACTCGCACCCATTTCATCTCCTCTTCTTTGTTCAGGTGCTTCCACTCAATGACAAACGACGTTATCACGTGGATCGGGGCCGAAAGCGTCCAAACCAGAACGACGCACGTGCTGTTCACGGGGTAGGCGCTGAGCGACCGCACCACGCTCACTGACGGCACGGGGAGAAAAAGTGGTGAGTCACGGGAGCTCAGAGAGCGGCGAGCGAGGGCTGGGTTCTACAAACTACACCAACTTTTCATCATTTACTTCTCTTATTGTCTCATAAAGCCTGATCTTTAGTTCACGTACACACACGTATTTCTGCTTGAGGCAGCAAAGCTCGGTTTACACCAACCAGGCCCCAACACTAGATCAAGTTTGATTCTCGTGTGCATCTCCTTAGTTAGCATTCCTTAACCAAAAAACTATCGGCAACTACCGAACCATCACCACTCAGCAGGTAAAGCACGCGCTGAGAGCCTTGTAAGCTCCACCCTGTTGAATCTCACCAGGATAACAATCCAGTCGGACAAACTCTTCTGCCACCGGCCACCGGGCTTCCAGAATACGCTTACACACAGCATCAGGAACAATTTTATCCATAAAAATGCTCTTTTAACTTGTGCTGCAGCAGGCAAGTCCTACGAACAGCCTGCAGTACCGCTTCCCACCGCGTGTGTCTGCGTGTGAACGCTACACAACGGAAGTGCTCAAAAGCAAGAACCTTTATTTCACTCATAAAGCAGAGCGCAGCCCAATCAACGAAGACGCTGCTTCGGAAGAGAGGCCAAACCTCTGAAAAGTATGTACGCTGGCAGCCCGTCAGCTGAGCAGCCAGAGAAACGAGACCAAATTGCAGTTTGGAAACAACAAAACATTCCCCAGCAGGAATGTTGGGTGTTCCCAAGAGAAAGGCGATGAAAAATGGGTTCTACAGGATGATTTTGTTTTTCTTTGATTAATTACTTCATATCCTGTTAATAGAGGGAGGGTAGCCTGGTGAAAGGCAACTGTTTCCTCAACCCAAAGATCATTAAGATGTTCATGTGATGGAAATGTCACTTTTGAAATAGCTCTGTGGCTGAGATGCAGAATCTGGCCCCATATACAGCTGAACATCATAAAACATCTTTTATTCCAACAAAGGGAACTTTGTTACCAAGGAAGCTCTGTCCAAGAGCATCACAAGGATTCTGGGCGTTTTCCACACCTCAGAACGGTGACTAATCAGTGTTCTTACCGGTGCTCATTTGCTGTGACAGCGTTAAATCAAAATTCTTTGAAGACACTCCGACGGAATTCATGGCTAAGACTGTAACGGTGTGAGTGTGCTCAGTCCACGGAAAGGAGCAGGTCGTGCCGTTGTCGACGTACTGTGCCCACGGGGCGTTTCCCGGCGTCTGATGCTTTATCACGTATCGGCTCACGCTGCACAATGAGCGATTCTCCGGCAGTGGCTGCAGCAAACACCGACATTCATTAATTCCCCAGTCAGAAGCAAACGTTATTTGGGCAGAAGGCGCCGCTCCAGTCTGGAGGAAAGGTGACCCAGTAAAGATAGTCTGTAGGCTGGCTACTGTCCTTTTAGCAAAGGCACCGCAGTCCATTTAGAGACTTAATTTCTTGTCTCTCTCTGTGAGCTGACACACTTACTCGTTACCTTTCCAGCAAAAGGAGGGCAGAGGGACACGGAAACACAAACTTCCAGACTCCTACAGTAACTCCCTGCTTTCTGTCAGTACTTTTCAGTACTGAAACACCAGGGGAGGTGTCTGTTTGCAGACCAAACACGGGCAAACAGGAGCGGGCAGCCACTAAGGTGCCTTTTCTTCTCTGTCCTGTATTAACCTTCTAACGCAGCTGTGCCCAGCTGACATGAGCTGGGGGGGTGTTTACACAGGCTGGCAGCCAGCGACACGTTCTGCTCAGAGCTCGTGGTCAGAAGAAGACTGCGCCTCGTTAGAAATTACAGTCTTTGATTCCACATTATTCTTTTTTCTGAGTATTAGAACAAATTGCATTTCAAATCTCTGCATTTTAAGGCCTTGACAACCCTTTTGGGGAAGACATTGTTCCTCATGTCCAACCTAAACCTCCCTGGTGCATCTTGAGGCCCTTTCCTCTTGTCCTGTCACTTGTTCCTTGGGAGAAGAGCCCAACCCCACCTGGCTCCAACCTCCTTGCAGGGAGTTGTGGAGAGCCAGAAGGTCTCCCCTGAGCCTTCTTTTCTCCAGGCTCAACACCCCCAGGTCCCTCAGCTGCTCCTCACCACACTCCTGCTCTAGACCCTTCCCCAGCTTCGTTGCCCTTCTCTGGCCACGCTCCAGCCCCTCAAGGTCCTTCTTGGAGTGAAGGGCCCAAAATGACCCCAGGATTCAAGGTGTGGCACTTGACAAGTTTTTAACCTACTACATTACTATAAACTTGGCAATGATCAGGGTACAAAATGAGGTTGATATGTGCCAGCAGCAGAAAATATTACAGAGAATAAAACCAGAAAGGGGTTGGGGAAAAGTAACAGTGTCAGAAGCGAGTAAAGTCCAAGACAGGCTGACCGAGCAGCAGCAGAACCACCTCACCTTGTGTCACAGTAACACAATTAATATTCATCAGCAGCCTCCACTTGCCTCTCGTATCAGCCAAGCAAGAGGCATCTGGGAGCTTGGGGGGTTTCTGGATCAAAGCGAAAGACCAAGCTGTCATTGTTCTCACCTTCCACAGGAGCGTAACATTCTTCTGTCTCCCTGCTGGATCTTCAGTAATAATTCTCCAAAATTCAGGGCCCTGTAAGGGAGCTGCAAGATGACACAGTTTTGAAAGAACAGTGTCACACACACCTCACTCTGAAACTGGACGGAGCATCAGAGCACGCTCCAAAGCACGGGTACCTTTGATGTCTTTCACAACCGTGTAGGCTGATCTGCTCCAGTTGCTCCAGTAACCTGAGCCGTCCAGTTCTCTGCACCGGACCTGAACAACGTACTCAACACAAAGTTTCTCGACTTTTATCACAGCTGATCTTGGTGCCTTGGAAACTTCGTAAAGCTGTAACAGAAGGAATAATATTTAGAGTAAGGACAAAAGGCTGTTAAGAGTCTAAATTCCTCCCAATTCATCCAATGAGAAGGTGGCCTCATCAGTAATACCCCTTTGCTGGAGAACACCAATGCTGACAAGCGGGAGTCACTGCACGCCACAAAAACCAGCTCACACACTAAGTGACAACACCGCGACAACTCATCCTTCGATCTCGATTAAAAAGGACAGTACCTCCCATGTAATGTCCTCTCTGTTCACAGCATACCGAATCTGAAATGTGAGCTCGGTGTTTGTAAACAGCGGGTTTGTCCAGCTCACATTCAGCAGCCCAACATTCCTGGTGATTTCTGCTTTAACGCTGGAGGGAGGAAGCGGCTTCACTAGAAAATGGAAATTAAAAAAAGATGACTGTGATGTCTGCACTGGCATTTCTCACTAAATCCAATCATCATGGTTTGCTTTCCTCTAACGGGAAATTCCTGTTTGTCTAACGCGAAATTCAGTCCAATTCTGACCCAAACTAAAAATTGCCAAAGAAAACCTGAAGTTGAAATATTAAAAAAATTCTTATAGCATTTCAAAATTTCATTTAAAAATTATTATAACATTTCACTTCAGGGGAAAAAAAACCAAACAAAAACTCCATGGGGAAGTTGCAGTGCATTGTTTTAATTTAAACCACACCAGCTGATGTTGGTGCTGACAGCAGAAGATGGAGCCTGGCACCAACAGGGTGAACCTCTGTGAGAAGCAGCAGACCCATGGCCCAGAAAGGCAGGTCCTGTAAGGACAGTGACAGACATTATGCTGTGATTAACAGAAATATTACCTTTGGTTTTTATTTTACTGATAGGAAATTCCACCAAACTGAACACAAGCATCACAAAGCCCTCCTCTGTTAACACAGCAAAGTTAGAATAAACTTGTTTTGACTCATCAGATGGTGAGTGAGGAGAAAACAACAACAACAACAACTAAAAGAAATAAGCCTCAAATTGTGGCTGGTGCTAAAATGAGTATTTTGGTTTACTATGATCCAGAGCACCTTTCATCCAGTTGTTCAGTTCTATTCATTGTTCTTTATTTAAAGTGATGGCTTGAATAAAGCAGACTTCTAAAGTTCTGCTAGAATTCCTCACTGGGCAGTATCATATAAAGCCACCACTTCTCCCCAGAAGAGCAGAGCCAACAGAGCACAGACATGCTGGAGAGTTGGGTGGTGGGGAACTTCATGAAGTTCAACGAGGGCAAGTGCAGGGTCCTGCACCTGGGGGAGAATAATCCCCTGCACCAGTACAGGGGAGGGGTGACCTGCTGGGAAACAGCTCTGCAGAGAACAACCTGGGAGTGCTGGTGGAAAACAAGTTCTCCATGAGCCAGCAACCAGCCCTTGTGGCCAAGAAGGCCAATGGTCTCCCAGGGTGCATGAAGAAGAGTGTGGCCAGCAGGTCGAGGGAGGTTCTCCTCCCCCTCTACTCTGCCCTAGGGAGGCCACCTCTGCAGTACTGGGCTCACTGCTGGGCTCCCCAGTTCACAGAGACAAGAACTACTGGAGAGAGTCCAGCAGAGGCTGCAGAGATGCTGAGGGGCCTGGAGCATCTCTGTGCCCAGGAAAGGCTGAGAGCCCTGGGGCTGCTGAGCTGCACAAGAGAAGCCTCAGAGGGGATCTGAGCAATGCTGAGCAAGAGCTAAAGGGTGAGGAGCAAGAGGATGGGGCCAGACTCTTGTCAGTGGTTGCCAGTGACAGGACAAGGGGCAACGGGCACCAACTGGAACCCAGGAGGTTCCATGTGAGCAGGAGGAGAAACTTGTTTGGTGTGAGGGTGTGGGAGCCTGGCCCAGGCTGCCCAGAGAGGTTGTGGAGTCTCCTTCTCTGGAGAGATTCCAAAGGTGCCTGGACACGATCCTGGTCCCCCTGCTCTGGGTGAGCTGCTAAGCATGAGGGGTTGGATGAGATGATCTCCAGAGGTCCCTTCCAACCCCCGCCATGCTGGGACTCTGTGATTCAGTGCCTGACAGGCTAACACTAGAGCCACCAAGCTGACAAGCTGCCAGCTTCTCCTGACAAATCACTGAAGCAGCAGAAGTGCAGGATCTCCACCCGCCATCCCTCACAGAGCCCTCCTTGCCAACACCCAGGGCTCCCAATAGTTCTCTGATACCAGCGACGTTGCTTGTCAAAAAGGCACCAACAAAGAGACCAAAGTCTCTTTAAACCAGACAGGAGCAACCTTGAAAACCACAAGGCCACCAAATGAACAGTGTAACAGGAATAACAATTCCCATTCCCCACCTAGCTATAACGCACTGAGCTTTGCCTCTCCATCCCGTCACATTTTACTCTATTTAAACTCTGAAGTGCAAAGGTTAGTTGGGTTTAATCCACGTCCTCTCTGTGCTTCCCCCCCACCTAACAGATGTATGTTATGATTCCGCTGTTTTTCACTTCATGGCCTCGCTGCCGTGTTTTCTCCCTACATATGTTCCCGTTTGTGTCCAAAAAACACGGTCCAACGAACGCTCTGAGTCACCGACCAGATAGCGAGACGCGCTCTGCGCGTTTGGCAGTGTTTGAAAACACTCACACGCTGTTCCTGCCTCCCGCTTTTATAGACGTTTGAGCGCCCTGTGTGTCACAAAAGAGATTGTGGAAAAGCGTGAAAGAGCACGGACAGTCCCCGTGGTCTGCAACAAACCCACACCGGTGTGAGGAATAGATTGAGTTCTATGTTGTACCAGCTGAACAGCTACTTGAAGTCCTCTGAAAAAAACCACCTACCCAAGAACCTTACAAATGAGGGTGTCTTTTTAAATAGAATATTTGCATTTTTTGCAGGTGTCTCTGCAAAACACCCGAGAGGATAAACACGCAAAGGTGGCGTTCCATTCTACAGGTATTAGCTGCAGTTACAACCTGCTCCTGTGCCAAGCAAAACGTATGGAAATAACATTTAATCCAGCGTCTTTTAGAAGACAATATCAAAACTCTTTTAGTTTTTATGCTCTTTCCACCATCTGATTTATTCCAAATGCTCTGAAGAAGTACTTTACCTACACCATATAGGGAATGAAATCCAAGGTCACAAGTGAAGAAAGACGTGCACGAATCTTGACCTACCCACATCTGCTGGAACGACACACGTTGGTGAGGACTCGAGTGTTCCTAGGAAGTGCTTGAACTCTATCCACATGGTATATCCAGATAAAAGAAAAATGGGCTGAAATGTGCACTCGTAGGAATGATTCTTCTGTAAATGGCATTCTTTCACCTCTGAGTTTGGAGAAGTACTTGGAAAGTCAGAACAATAAATTCTGCTCCTTAAAAGAGAAAAAAAAAACCCACATTCAGTTAATACATTGCAACGATAAGCTGCCTGTGGCGTCAGTAAAACAGAACTCTGAGGGAAATTACAGCAAATGTTGTCACTGGAGCCATCTGGGGTTTTTTGGTGATTGTTTGGACAGATCTTGCACTTGAATCTGCACAAAATGGATAAATAACACTGCAGCGTTGCTCCTCAAATCTTTGGCTGAAAAAAGCAGGACATGAAGGCTCTCCCCAGTGCAAAATCTTCTGATAAAAGACTAACAACCGAAGGAAACGGGTACGGTGGGAGCAGGCATCTCCAAATACTCATAAATCATGTTCCTGGAGCAGCATGTGCTAGCAACAAACACAGCAAGCAAGTCTCCAGCCAGCAATTTACTCCAGCTGGGAATATGACTTTCAAAATACCAACTGGAGTCCAGGGGGAAACTGCCACGTGGACCAATCAGACACGGACGGTGAAGTCTCCAGGAGATGGAAATCCCATAAAAATATCAATTCTGGAGGGCAGTATTAAAATCTCACATAGAGTTAGCATTGCATTTGGCAAGGGAAGAGAGGAGACCTGGAGTGTGGATAAAACAGCACTGAACATCTTATCGGTGAGGAACACTTTTCCAGTTTCTCCTGAGCGTGTGCCCAGCTCAGACACGTGGTGAGAGTGGCCAGACAGGGTATTAGTTATTCCGCTGAGCCACAGAAGCCACACGTAGCTGATCTCTTCTCTTCCTGTAGCTAATATCTAATAGATGTGGGTGCTCCAACCCTGGGGGTGTTCAAGGCCAGGTTGGAGGACCCGCCTGTGTCTAAGCAAACACCAGCAACTCCAGCGTATTTATGGTGCCTTGGGTAACTAAAACTCCTGACCATTTCAGTTGGTTTCAAGCCTGTAAATATTCAAGTTCTCTGCGTATTTTTGTTCCCAATATGCAACAGAACATGATGCAAATGACACTGGTGGTTTTATAACTATAAATTTTTAAACGTCTCATCCTTCAGCTTTCTGGTAGTCACTACATTCATGTGGCCCCTCGTGATTTAGTTTAGTTTTCCTCTTTCAGCTCTCACTATTAGCAACCCAAAGGAAAAAAAAAACCCAACAACAAAAAGAAGGATCCCAATCAATGGCAGCATCTGAGACGCGTTTTCAGCCTGTAGTGGTGTTGACTGTTTGATCTAGCAGGAACGCGGTAACCAACGGACAGATTAGCACCTCCTACTAGAAAGTAACATTCTTAGCTAAGCCTGAGGAGTGAAAATGTGGGAATAAAACACATGGCAAGAGCAGCATGGGCTCTATTTCCAGCTCCCAGCCCCGCAGTACACATATTTGTGAAGAGAGTTGAAACAAAGCCTGCCTTAGCCATCAGCTAGTCACTAATCCTGCCCTAAAAGCCTCCACTTCAAATTTCAAGCATTCCAGTGATTGTTTTAGTGGACAAAATTCTGAGAAATATTTGCCTGGGTACTACAATAGTTCCAAACTTGACTGCACCTCCAGCTGAGAAGACAGCCCAGCTTTCCAGAGGATTAGGCCCTCAAGGCTGATTTAAGTTTTTGTTTGCCAAAACTTTTGCATATCCTGCCCAGCAGAGCAATAAAACTGAGTACTTTTTTCCTCAGGAAAGGTTGTCTGTTTGTCTGTCTTGTTTATATAAGGACTAACCCGGTTCTAGGAAACTCCTGAGGTATCAGTAACTCCAAGGGATTTTCAGTTTCATGGTAAAACAATACTACGTCGGGCAATATTTGTGCCCGTGAGTGAAGATAAGACGATCACAGCACCGATTTAATAATCAGGTTTGTAATTTGCAAACAACGTGTTTGGTCCACACCACAGCCCGGTTCCTCTGCTCTGTCCAAATGACAGACAAAATTAAACCAACTATCTGACAACAAGCTAGGCCAGAACACCTGACCAAAGGCACGGAAAAGCAGAATCGCTCTGGCCACCAAAGATGCCACCTTCATAAAGCAACATTCCCTTCATGAACTAAGGTTTGAATTCTCTCCTTATAAGCAAGACTTTTTTTTACCTGGAATGTATTGAATTCCACCCTTGTATTTTTACTTACTTTCTGTATATAAAAAGAAGATGGAGAATTATATATCGAAGGTTGAATGGAGACCTCAGGAGCTCTAAAGTCCTACCTGTGACTCAAAGCAGGGTTAAATTCAAAGGCAGATGACGTGGCCCAAGGTCCTGTCCAGTTGAGAGCTGAAAGTCTCCAAGGACAGACATTCTACAGCCTCTCTGGGCCCCTGCTCCAGGGCTCTGTCACTCTCACTATGAATGTGGGTTTTTTCCTTATTTCCTTACAATTTGTATACATGAGCAAGTAGAATAATTTTTAGAACCGATACAAGCAGCCACATCTGCTTTAAGAGAACTGGCTTCCAAACTGCATCTATAGGCTTCACAACTGCTGAAAAACATTGTAAATAGAATTCCTGTTACGTACGCGGGTATTGGGGACACGGTTTAGTGATTCTATGATTCCATCTATTGTCCCCTTCCTGTGCACATAGTTAACAACAACTCTGGAGTTCCCGTTGGGAAAAAGTCCACCTTACTGGAACCAAGAATGTTTTATAATTACATTGAATCAGAATTTTTTGCTGCAATAGCATTTCCTGAGCAAGGCTTTCCAAAAGTAACGAGTGCATTAAAAGCTACACCTACCTGTAGTATCTTAACTGCAAGGAACTCCCCAGGAGCAGCGTGTTTGGGTCTGCAGACCACCTACAAGTCATTGTAGTTAAGTACCCATCCGTTTCACACGTGATACTGATATCCACATCTAAATAAAGCACATGGGAAGTTAATTAATAGAGATGTAATTGTTTATGCAAAAAAAACGTGCGTTACAAGTCATAGCCCCTCAGTAAAAGCTAACTGGAGTTTTAAATGGAAATAATCCGACCTCATTATTAAAATGCACCAAAATTAGAATTTGAAATCATCCGGAATCTTACCTACTACATATAATTCAGCGTATCTATGATGACATTCCCTATTTTGATGACAACAGTACAACGCGTTATAGGAGAAACTTCCTCTAGGTTTTGTTGCTTTCAAGTTGAAAAGAGTAACTTTGCTTACACGATCGTTCACAAGCGTATACTGACTTTCTGGGATTTCTTCTGCTAAATTCAGCCACCAAACGACCTTCTCGGACGTTACAATCTTGGTTTCGTTTTTATAGATGCAATGAAAGGAAACGTTAGAACCAGCACTGGTCAGTATCTTAGGAGGGAAGTACAGGACTTCAGCTACACAGAAGAGGAGAAAAAGGAAAAAAAAAAAGCCAACATTGAGATTAGAATTTGAACAAAACACCCACAAAGGCTCCTGTCAAAAGAGAAGCACTGTTATTATTATCACCCGGTTGTATCTCTAAATTTCCTGTTTCTTAATTACTATTAGTAACTCCAGGGGAGAGGGGCAGAAATGAGCCTTGGACTGTTTCCCTCCAGAACGGATGTTTGCCGATTCTGATGAAAATAATCTTTAATATTCCCTAGCAAGCAGGAATTAAATGAGCAGTAAATCACTGGAGGGTGCAGTGAAAGCAACTCAGAGCAGCACAGGGAACCAGGGAGTCACACGGGCTCCTGTAAATTAAATTTTGGAAAACTAGATGGACACCGCTGCTTTTTATTCAGGCCACGTTTTTAAAGTCAGCTTTATTATTTTTTATTTATTTATTTTTTAAAATTTCTTTTAATTTAAATTAATTTAAATAAATTTTATTGGTTTTATTATTTAAATCCTGCAACAAGCACCTGCAGGAAAGGGTGAGCTGCTGTAACTCGTCTCACAAACACACACCCCCCAGATTTGCAAATCATAAAATGGCCCTCAGGTAACATGGAGAGATTTAAGTAAGAAAAGAGTGAAGTTTGGGTTTGGAAAAAGAAATAATGTAACTCCTGGAATGCTGCAAGGATGCTGAGGTTGTACGTTAGCTGAAGCGTTACTGTAATACTGGAACCCAGATTTTTGAGAGAGCTGCTGTTTAGAACTGGGAGAGAAGGGATTGAAAGCAATTAAATTAAATTAAATATAAAAATCAAGCTTTCCCATAGTTCCTACTCCTGCTCCTGTCGAAGTCAGCAGGAGATTAATGTCTCAAAACCACGTTTCAGACTCTCAGCAGCGTAGCTAATACCAAACGGTGGCGGTGATATGGTAAATAATTCACCTAGGCATAAAGACGCTGCCTTTGCACAGCGTGTAAACGTGCACAACCTCAGCCCCAACCAGGCAGGTCCTCAGGACCTACACCTGCTGCAGAGGAGCAGCTTGCCAAAAACCAGCCCAAAGCCAGCCTGAAAACCCCCCAAAGGTCAAGTTCGCGTTCCGCAGCTGAGGAATATTTGATATTTTTAGGATTTTTCCGCAACACAGGCCTCCTCAGCTCGCAGGGCAGATGTACACTATTGTAACTGTCAAAGAGTCTGGTGTGAAACGTAAACTGCCTGGTTTCAGCACCGACTCCTGCGGCGTTCCTGTGCCAGCTGCTTCCCTACTCCCAGCTGTGCCGCACGCTCCGCTGCTCCTCCGCCGCCTCATCCCGACACCGCCCGTGGGGAGAACGGGCCAACCGGAGCTTCCCGCAGCGGAGTTACTCATCCCCCTATGCTGCCATCGGGTTTGCCACCGCGGGATGATTTCGCTGATGAGATGCAAGTTTAATACAATTACAGATCCCACAACAGGATTAATAAAAGATAGTCTAACGGTGTCTACTGCACCTCTTTTACATCTGTGTATCTCAGTACTCTCGGAAATGCTTTCTGAAAATAGCAGTATATGTGAGACAGAGAACATGGGTATTTACGCCCAGAAAGTCTCAAAGCTAAACAGTTTTTTATATATATATAAATATGTATATATGTGTGTATATATATATACACACACATATATTCACACACACTTTTTTTTAAACAAAATTTATAGAAACACAGCATGGTTTGGGTTGGAAGGGACCTTTCAAGGTCATCTAGTCCAGCCCCCCTACACTGAGCAGGGACATCTGCAACTCGAGCAGGTTGCTCAGAGCCCCGGCCAACCTCACCTGCAATGGTGCCAGGGATGGGGCAGCCACCACCTCTCTGGGCAACCTGCGCCAGGCTCTCACCACCCTCAGCAGCAAAAATCTCTCCCTTCTGTCTAGTCTAAATCTTCCTCTTTTAGTTTAAAACCATCCTCCCCTTGTCCTGTCCCAACAGGCCCTGCTCAAAGTCTGTCCTCATCTTTCTGACAGGCCCCTTTAAGCACTGCAAGGCCACCAGAAGGTCTCTCCAGAGCCGTATTTTAGATACAGATATAAATCCAAAAGACTAAGGGCCAGTTGGGCCTCCAGTCATACAACCGGGAGTCCTGTGTTTCATGCTCGATTGCCATGAAGGGCTGTGTATTTTCAGCTCTGCTGGAAAAGTTCAGTTATTTCCTTGGTACTCGATTCAAGCGCAACTACACCATCTCCATCTCTGGAGACATTAAAAACCCATCTGGATGTGTTCCTGTGTGGTCTACTCTAGGAGAAGGGTTGGACTAGATCTTCAGAGGTCCCCTCCAACTCCGACCACTGTGTGACTCTGTGATTTAGCACAGAGTAGGCAGGTGCACCTGTAAGAGCTTTACCTGGGTAAAGCACTCGTATCATCATGAAACAGTTCCAACGATACCTGTGACAACACAGACCAAAACATTTCCAGTCGCTCATAATCAGAGCATGGAAAAACACAATGGAAATAACCCTGAAATCTTTAGGCTGACCCAAACCAGCTCAAGCTGCAAAGCGACCCAGCAACCCTGGTAACGGAGCAAGGACCTGCCCAGCCAGATTTCTCTCTCTTCCTACATACTCTGACCACGAATCAAGAGCCATCGTGATCTGCCACGTCAGGAGGAGCTATGTTGATATAAGAGACCTCATTCAATCGTGAGAGCCCTTTACTCCATCCTCTTCCTGCGTGTGACGTGTCAGGAACTCGCCCTGTTGGGGAGTAAATTTATTATGGTCTAGGTGGTTATATTCTTGACACAAAAGCCACATGAGTTAGAAGGGACTGACTGCGGCTGTCACGCTGCCTAAGGATGGGGCTCAGCATTACCAAGAGGGTTTCTGCTCAGTCTACAAACCCCAAACTGTTCTGTGCTTTTCAGCTACAAAGCCTCAGACTAAACGTCGGGAGAAAAATCTTGTACTGAGTAGAGGTTAAATGCTGCCAACTGTCTTTTGAAATGCAAAAAAGCTTAGAACAAAGAGTTTTTTCTGGGTCTGAACAGGTGCTTGGTGAGCAAGCAGCAGGGCCAGACGAGGAGGTGTCATGGAGCTGACTGTGCTGTTGACATGCACGAGTCCAGAACACTTCAAATGCCAGTCGGTACAAAGGAAAGAGAAGAACCTCAGGCAAAGACCGTGTAGGAAGAGAGGCAGAAGTGGAAAGAACTTCCATGGATTTTCCAGCCTGACTCCTGCATACCGTACCTCCCTGGGTAACTCGTGCTCTCAAATACTTATTCCATGAAACAAATCAAACTGGGAAATCTGAAAAGACCACTTATTGTCCATAAGCAAGTGTGTGTGACCTACCTCCCAAGTTGAGGATAAAGGGTGTGCTCCAGTCACTCCAGAACCCTGGACCATGATGATTCCTGCACCGCACTTGAACGAAGTATGAAGAATCAAGTTGTATATTGTCTATGGCCAGTGAGGTTTCTAGAGCAACTTGAACCATCTGTTGGATTATCAGAAGCCATTATTGTTGTCGAATGAAACAGGAAAAAGAAAGAGATAGAGGGAACCAAACCAAATAGTCTAGAGAGTAGTCTTTAGGTAGCAAGTTGGGTAGAAAAGCTTTCCTCTTTAAACTGGGCCACTCACTAGAAGGAGGACACTGAGGGGCTGGAGAATGTCCAGAGAAGGGCAACGAAGCTGGGGAAGGGTCTAGAGCAGGAGTGTGGTGAGGAGCAGCTGAGGGACCTGGGGGTGTTGAGCCTGGAGAAAAGGAGGCTCAGGGGAGACCTTCTCACTCTCCACAACTCCCTGAAAGGAGGTTGGAGCCAGGCAGGAGTCAGCCAAGGAAGAAGTGATGGGACAAGAGGAAATGACCTCAAACTGTGCCAGGGAAGGTTTAGGTTGGACAGGAGGAAAAAGGTCTTCTGCAAAAGTGTTGTCAAGGCTTGTCTCAGGCTGGGCAGGGCAGTGGTGGAGTCCCCATCCCTGGAGGGGTTTCCAAGCCGTGGAGATGTGGTGCTGAGGGACATGGGTTAGTGGTGACCTGGCAGTGCTGGGTTAACAGCTGGACTTGATCATCTTAAAAGGTCTCTTCCAACCAAAACAATTCTATGATTCTAGGACAGTTAAGCTTGAACATGGGTAGCGGTTGCACACCTCTGTGGAAAACAGCTTATTTCATTACAGATTGCTAATCAACAGCTGCTTTTTATTCCAGAGTCAGTTGCACAGTACCAACAGAAAACGCAATTCACTAATAAAAGCTATAAATATTAAACATTCTGCACGTGTCATGGAATTTGGGGTTTGCTGAAAGGAGAGAGCTTCGTCTTTAGATTTCACAGAATCCAGTGTTTCATCCAAAAAGAAAGTTGGGAGTTTGTTTGTAAGACCCACCAGTCTTTTATCCCAGCTTTACCACACTCTGCTGACATTTACAAGGGTCTACTGGACACACGAGCTCAGGAGAAACTGGTGTGCCATGCCCAGGTCCACCAGACTAGCCATGTTCCTCAGCGCACCAGAGCCACTGCCCAGGGACAAGGAGGGTGGTAAGAAATCCTGGGCTCTAGACAAGACCCACCAACCTGCACCAGTCCATCGTAAAACCAAGCGAGCAGAGCCAACTCACCTGCCAACCATTTTGACCTGAATTTGCAGAGATCTTCACTTCATACTCAAGTGCGTATGGCATCAGCACAGGGTGGGACCAGCAGATCTTCACTTGACCTTTCTCTGTCATTCCTACATGGAGGTTCATAGGAGGTTCAGGCTTCACTGTGGACAAATCGAGAAGTTTACTACCGTCCTTATTGCCTGTGACTGCTGGCGGTCATGGGTTTCACTGATTCAGAAGTCTCTCTGATGGCTTTTCTCTAAACTCAAGAGTTTTATCAAGAGCTGCTCTACAGCTAGTGTAGGACTTGAGTAATGTTGTGTGATATCACTGGAAAAGTGCACCCTGCCACTCTTAGTTAGCTATCAGGACATGCTGCTTGACCTAACGTTTGCCTTAAAACTATCTGAATGTCTTGCCTTGGGCCATGATTCTGCCCAGTAACCAAGAACTTCCTGAAAAGAGGACTGAGAAGGGTGGGAGTGCTGAGCAAAGCAATTTCCTCAGCTCCTTAAGAGACAGGAGAGAATGTCCTCATATTGTACTCAAAGAAATTTGAAATATTTCCTTCCACAGCTATGAAAGAAGGTCTCCAGAGAGCTACACTAGCACAGAATAAAAATGGAGGGTTTCAGAAATTTCCCACAAGGGTGAAAAGAACTCTCTGGGGAGGGAAAAGGATGGGCAATTTAGAATGATGATTAGTACTATACTCACTTCTCCTTGGACAAAGGCAAGGAACCTAGATCATACTGTTACCTGTTACTGAATCATAGAATTATTTAGGTTGGAAGAGACCAGCTTTTTTTAGGGCAATGCCAAGCACAGATACAGGCTGGGTGGGGAATGGATGGAGAGCAGTCCTGAGGAGAAAGACTTGGGGGTGCTGGTGGATAAAAAGCTCAGCACGAGCGAGCAATGTGCCAGTGCAGCCCAGCAGCCAGTGTCCTCCTGGGCTGCATCCCCAGCAGCGTGGGCAGCAGGGCAGGGAGGGGATCCTGCCCCTCTGCTGCGCTCTGGGAGACCCCCCTGCAGTGCTGGGGCAGCTCTGGAGTCCTCAGCACAGCAGAGACATGGACCTGCTGGAGCGGGGCCACAGGAGGCCCCAGCAATGATGGGAGGGCTGGAAGCCCTCTGCTGGGAGGCCAGGCTGGGAGAGGTGGGCTTGTTCAGCCTGGAGAGGAGAAGGCTCCAGGGAGACCTTCTGGTGGCCTTGCAGGACTTCAAGGGGGCCTAGAAGAAAGCTGGGGACAGACTTCTGAGCAGGGCCTGTTGGGACAGGACGAGGGGGGATGGTTTGAAACTAAAAGAGGGAGATTTAGACTAGAGAGAAGGAAGAAATGCTTCACTGTGAGGGTGGTGAGAGCCTGGCGCAGGCTGCCCAGAGAGGTGGTGGCTGCCCCATCCCTGGCACCATTGCAGGTGAGGTTGGCCGGGGCTCTGAGCAACCTGCTCTAGTTGCAGATGTCCCTGCTCCCTGCAGGGGGGTGGACGAGATGGCCTTTAAAGGTCCCTTCCAACACAAACTATTCTGGGGTTCTATGACCCTGCTGCTGTTCTCCATTAATAGAGGTTTAAAATACAGGTCATACTTACCTATGTCTATGGGCTTGACTGACATCAAAGGTGACCACAGAGGCATTACACCGATCGTCATCTTCAGCCACATGATGTAGGTGAGGTTGAGTCTCAGAGATGGCACGCAGCACTCACACTTGTCCTTCTCACTGCAGTCACACTGAGCAGCCAGGACAGGCCCCTTCAGAGAGCTCAGTGAGACATCTCCCAGCGACAGCTCTGGTCTACGAGGGAAAAAACAAACCATAAAACAAACCAAACCAGTATTTCTTTCTATAGTCTACCTCAACAGAGGAGGTTTGTCCATCCGGGTAAGGCTTCTTTACAGAAAAAAAAGTGAAAATGACAGTAACTGTAACCCATTGCTTTTACTTTGCCACTTCCCCTTTTCCTGCGGTTTCCAAGTAGTTAAGATGACTGCATGAAGAGTCTTCCTAAGGTTTGACTTCAAAACGAATGTGTTACAATCCTAGACGACACCTGCAGCTTAGTCAGACTAGTCTCTGGTTCCTGATGGTAACTGTGACTAGATACTTCCTAGGCACACCGAGTTAATTCACCTTACAGCAGACTAATCGGCAGCTCTCTGCCACCCCCGGAGACATTCTGCTCTAATTCTCATTCATGAGGCGCTGAAATAAAATCTGAACAACTTAGCACTCCATCCACCTTCTTCTACAACTAAGCTTTACAAGTAATATAATAAAAAACCACAATTATTCAAGTGAAAAACAAGTTTTGGAATACCAAAAGGCTAAAAAGTGCCCCATTCAGAACACATTTTAGTGCTTATAGAATCATAGACTCATTTAGGGTGGATCTTCAAGATCCATCATGTCCAACTATAACCCTACTCCACCAAGTCTGTTGCTAAACCATGTGCCTCAGCACCACATCATCTTTAACAACTGGAGTATTTGAAAAACAGACACCTGTGTCCACCAAAAGTCTTTCCGTGCTGCAGTCAACTCCAAGACAAGGCTTTACTTATTTTTATGCGTTGCATGTTTGTCTACTCAACAATCTGATGTTTCCGAGGAAAGCAAATCATTTACTCGCATTACTCCTGTTCTCTTGGACAGGCTCGCGGAAAGTGTTTAGTAAGTAACTTACAGCATTTTGGTTTCTTGCTTCTCATGGGACTGTTTTTGACTGAATGTTCAGTTTTCGTTTCAAGGGGCTTTTTTTTTTTAGCTTTTCTTCTTTTTCTTAACGCTCCTTCCTTGAGAATTTAACATGCACAGTTCTTGATTACATAATCCACTGTAAAGACTGTAAGGTCAAGAGGTAGCGTGAAGAAGACTCACAGTATTTCCCCTACACACACGAGCACACGGCTGCTTTCCAAATATGCTTTCCAGGCATTTTTAGTGCAATCCTCACGTGTGTGATGACTCTTTTATACGTTTTCACTCTCCATTGACTTCAGTCAAACTATTCATTTATGAAATAAAAACCGTACAAGTGGGCACAAATCAGAGACTCACAGAATGGTTTGGGTTGGAAGGGACCTCAAAGATCATCTAGTTCCAATCCTCTGCCCTGGGCAGGGACACCTCCCAGGTTGCTCATAGCCCCAGACAAACTGGCCTTGAACACTTCCAGGGATGGAGCATCCACAGCTTCCCTGGGCAACCTGTGCCAGTGTCTCATCACCTTCAGAGTGAAGAACTTCTCCCTTACATCTAATCTAAATTTCCCCTTTGCCAGTTTGAGCCTGCTACCCCTCCTCCTATCACTACAAGCCCTTGAAAAAAGTCCCTCTCCAGCTTTCTTCTAGGCCTCCTTCAGATACTTGAAGGCCACAAGAAGGTCTCCCTGGAGCCTTCTCTTCTCCAGGCTGAAGAAGCCCACCTCTCCCAGCCTGGCCTCCCAGCAGAGGCCTTCCACCCTCCCATCATTGCTGGGGCCTCCTGTGGCCCCGCTCCAGCAGGTCCATGTCTCTGCTGTGCTGAGGACTCCAGAGCTGCCCCAGCACTGCAGGGGGGTCTCCCAGAGCGCAGCAGAGGGGCAGGATCCCCTCCCTGCCCTGCTGCCCACGCTGCTGGGGATGCAGCCCAGGAGGACGTTGGCTGCTGGGCTGCGAGCGCACGGGGCCGGCTCAGCTCCAGCTCCTCACCCCCAGCACCCCCAAGTCCTTCTCCTCAGGACTGCTCTCCATCCATTCCCCACCCAGCCTGTATCGGTACTTGGCACTGCCCCAAAAAAAGCTGCTTCTATTCTGAGGGCAACCAGCAGCTCCCAAAGTACTCTTCACTCTCATTTCTATTCCACAGATATTCTCCAGGCTCTCTGAGACACAGCCAGACGTTCATGGTGTACCGCCTTTACCCACTCACAAGGCCTCCTTAAGGTAGTGCCTTTAATAGTGTGAATACTTTGTGGCCAAACTTCTCACAGCAGCAAAGCCAAGACAAATCCTGACAGCTTAAACCGTCCTGGATTCTTTCCTGCGTTTTACATTTCATCCTTACAAAAAAAACCTGATGTTTTGAACTGTTCTGAAGTAATTTGGGAATTATTTCTGCCCAGTAAGGCGTCTGTTTTGCTAATTCAGACAAAGAAACTGAAGTTCACAGAATCAGAACCTTTCTGTAAAGTTTAAAAGTTTTACAGTTGGTAGGACTCATTGTAACACCTGAATTGGGAAGGGGCAGAGAACTCTACGTTTGGAGGCGACAGGACAAGACTTTCTGCTTTTTTGTTTGTTTTTAGTCAGTCTGGTATCTAGCACATTTAACCAACTGTAGAACATGGGGGAAATGGGCGTGATTCCTGGATCCCGTTACCACAGTCTGCCCTACTTAAAAGAGAAAAGGTCAACAAGTGAGGAGAGGCTGGAAGCAAGCAAGAGGCTGATGAATTAAGGGGGAAGCACGTGCAATTCACACTGACTGTGACTGCAAGGGAACGCACAACGCACACACCTGGATCTCCTCCAATCGGGGTCCTGCTCCCCTCATCGTTCACCGGCCCACACACACACACACACTACACATCAACCTTGTTTTTAGGAGACTCTTTGAAGCTGGTAACACAAGGATTTTCAGTAACACTATGCCCTCAGAGCTCCTCTACTCCCCAGTAATGACGCCATAAACTCTGCGGGTTCATATGTGTATGTAGTTTAAATTCGTGTTACATTCACTCAGTATCGACATTGCTAAAACAATTTTTACTAGGACTCATAGACTTTAGGACAGGAGAATTATGGAGCCTTGTCCTCATGGTATCTGGCAGCCCACGGCTTTCAAATTACTTGGACTATTTTTGTTTTTATAGTTGTGGCTTCACTTCTTTCTCCTGAATTTCCTTTCAAAGACTTCGCAGAATTTTCTTTCAACTTTCCGTGCCTTCTATCGTTGCTCACAGATTTTGTTAGTCTCAAAAAACCCACAATCAATCCATAAGAATGTGGCCTGCTCATCAAACCGTGTCTTTAATCTGCTCTATCTGGAAAGCAGCGACCACCACAACCCCCTCCACTTTCTCCTAATCATTCCTAATAATTATTTCAATTTTGAACCATCAAACTGAGCTTATCTGCAACCAGAAGACCACCCTTGTTCAGGGGAAAAAAACGCAAGAGAGCTCCTCCTCACACTGTGTTGTGCCAGTGTTCTGTTCCAAAGGCCAATTATCTGGGAGTCAAGAGACAGGGATTGTTATTTTTCCCTGCTCCCACCACGCAAACCTTTTCAATTGTTTATCGGATAAAAAGCTATGTGCAGGAATGCAACGGTAACTGGAGGAAAATTCTTCCACACCAGGCAGGTCATCCACTGCTTGTGAGGGACAATCACCAGGACCTCACTTACGTGCTGTAGACTTCTCCATAGCAAGGGGAAAGCCCAAGCTGTGTTATCAGATGCCAGGTCTCTCCTGGAGGAAGATATCCACATACTAAGAAACAGGGTAATGACCTTTCAATTTCTGTGAACTGACAGGACACAGGGACTACGAGAAGCTCAACATGACCCAGCAACGTGTACTCACAGCCCAGAAGGTCAACTGTATCCTGGGCTGCGTCCCCAGCAGCGTGGGCAGCAGGGCAGGGAGGGGATCCTGCCCCTCTGCTGCGCTCTGGGAGACCCCCCTGCAGTGCTGGGGCAGCTCTGGAGTCCTCAGCACAGCAGAGACATGGACCTGGTGGAGCGGGGCCACAGGAGGCCCCAGCAATGATGGGAGGGCTGGAAGCCCTCTGCTGGGAGGCCAGGCTGGGAGAGGTGGCCTTGTTCAGCCTGGAGAAGAGAAGGCTCCAGGGAGACCTGGTGGCCTTGCAGGACTCCAAGGGGCCTGTCACAAAGATGGAGACAGACTTTTGAGCAGGGCCTGTTGGGACACAACAAGGAGGGATGGGTTTAAACTCAAAGAGGGAGATTCAGACTAGAGAGAAGGGAGAAATTGTTGCTGCTGAGGGGGGGGAGAGGCTGGCGCAGGCTGCCCAGAGAGGTGGTCACTGCCCCATCCCTGGCACCATTGCAGGTGAGGTTGGCCGGGGCTCTGAGCAACCTGCTCTAGTTGCACATGTCTCTACCCATGCCAGGGGGATTGCAACTAGATGATTTTTAAGGTCCCTTCCAAGCCAAACTACAATGATTCTGACTGTCTCACAAAATCGAGTTGGAGGTAAGAGATCGATGGAGCACATGATCATGAGGGGCTCCACCTTAACTTATTCCCAATTGCCAACCTTGGGCTAAATATACGAGATCTGGTTACAAGCAAAATAACACAAAGCCAAAGTATTTTGGAGAACTGCAGTGGCCTGGATTGCACGAGCAGCCTCACTGCCGGTTTGGCTGCAGATGGATCCAGTCACAGAATAACCACTGCTCCTGAACTGTAGATACTGACTTCAGAGGAGCTTATGCTTATAAAGCCCTCACAAGCTCAGACAGGTCAGTGCCTCCATTCGGTAGAATGAGGGGAGAAATTTGGGGTAAACTTAAAACAAAGCAACGGGCTATTAAAAACTGGGTATTCCATCAGACTTGCAGCACATTGAGAGAAGCTACAAATCCTGGCTCAGCAAGCACTTCACATGAAGCAATGGTGATCCCATCTAAGCTAGATGAAAATTGTGGTGTGGGGAAGGAAAGACAGAGGTCTTATAAAATATCTGAGTATATACTATGTCCCCATCCAGTTTTATAGCGCTGGCTGCTGGGATTGGAGAGGTTTGTCTTGGCACAGCGAGGTAAACAAAAACCGGATAGGTACTGAGGCCAACGGCATCCTGGCTTGGAGCAGCACTGGTGTGGCCAGCAGGACTAGAGCAGGGATTGTCCTCCTGAACTCAGCACTGGCTAGACCACCCCTTGAATCCTGGGGTCAGGTCTGGGCCCCTCACTCCAAGAAGGACCTTGAGGGGCTGGAGCGTGGCCAGAGAAGGGCAACGAAGCTGGGGAAGGGTCTAGAGCACAAGCATGGTGAGGAGCAGCTGAGGGACCTGGGGGTGTTGAGCCTGGAGAAAAGGAGGCTCTCCACAATTCCCTGAAAAGAGGTTGCAGCCTCATGGGGGTTGGTCTCTTCTCCCAAGGAACAACTGACAGGACAAAAGGAAACAGTCTCAAGTTGTGCCAAGAGAGATTTAGGTTGGACATAAGGAACAATGTCTTCCCCACAAGGGCTGTGAAGGGCTGTGCCAGGCTGGGCAGGGCAGTGGTGGAGTCCCCATCCCTGGAGGGGTTTCCAAGCTGTGGAGATGTGGTGCTGAGGGCCAGGGGTTAGTGGTGCCCTGGCAGTGCTGGGGGAACAGCTGGACTTGATGATCTTAAAGGTCTCTCCCACCAAAATGGTTCCATGATTCTATCAGAAATAAGATCACTGTTGTAACTCTGCTTTCCATATTTCTGTGTGCTGTGTGTGTTCAAGCACTACCTCTGTTAGGAACTGACCAAGCAAAGCTGTCTGGGGTTGTAAGTATTTCCAATAATTACATCTCAATTTGATATATAGTAGCTCCAAGACAACACTTGTTTGAACAAGCTGCCCCGTTAAACTGCAGAACATCTGACAGCTGCCAAGCTCATGAGGGGATAAGTCTCTAACGAAAGGCTGAAGTTCTCCAGCTGAAGAAGGCTCAAGGTATAACTAACGCACTCAACTAAGCCACCAGTCTTGAGGCAACTTGCATGATTATCCCTAAAAACACGGGGACCTAGACCCAGAAGGAAAGGAGAGCCTGAGAGGTACTGCAGATAGGTCTGAAATGTGAGCACACCCTTTACATCACCGTCTGCTGAAAGGGCAACTCATAATCCGCGCTCAGAATTAAACGGGGAGCATTCATCTGTGTCACTAGGAAAGGATCCCTCAGGCTAAGTGATTGCAGTTAATGTAATTAACCATCAGGGCTTACAGCATTCCTAGAATACATACAACTGCAAAGATCATTCACTTTGGGTAGACAATTAACCTAATTTGTCTAATTAAGTTTCAGAATAATCTTTCTCCTCCCAAAGACATGCTGCTAGGGAAGGAAAAGCCTTCATACTACCCTTGCTTGAGCCTCTGACCGAAATCTGTCATAGCAGCAGTTTGGCCAGAACAAAGCATTTTCTACTCAAAGTAACCTGATATCATTTACAAGAAGGCAAACTGCAATGGGTAAAATCAGAGGATACTTTTTTGATGCTGAAAAAATTACAAGCTGTTGAGGACCCAAGCGTTTTTGGGGTTGATTCTTCTGGGTCACTATTTTTGTACACTGCCTGTCCTTTATGTGAGGATTCTGGCTTGATCTCCAGACTCCCAGGGAGTAGCACATGCCAAGAATGCATATTTTTAAAACTGGGAATGTTTTCAAGGGCTTCTGCTTTGTGTGAATAATATGTTAAGGTATCAGCAAGCCAGCAGGGAAACCTGTCACCTTACCCAAACCTGAAATGCTTTGCTAGCTGTCCCCCCAGAACATCAAGACCCGAAAAGAATATTAATATGAAATCAGGGAAGTGAAACAAGTCCTCCAAT
This sequence comes from Eurystomus gularis, assembly GCA_013400335.1. Taxonomy (NCBI): domain Eukaryota; kingdom Metazoa; phylum Chordata; class Aves; order Coraciiformes; family Coraciidae; genus Eurystomus; species Eurystomus gularis. Next base: position 112,870 of record VZZY01018452.1, read on the forward strand.
GTCAGGGACACTGCATTCGCCTCTGCAAAAAATAACAAAACACAGGAAAGCTGTAAGGATTCTGGTGAGTCTACAGGGCCTCCTCTCCTAAATCGTGTGACACTGACTGAACTGCCTTCACAAAGAACCTCTTCAGCCCAGCTGGGACTCGAATCTGTCATTCCACGGCTGTCAGGCACACCAAAAAACCAAATTCAATACAGATATTACTACGCTAGGATTACTGGCAAAGATTTTTCTACTGCAGCTGAGAAAAACAGAGGCAAAGTCAGATCTGCTTCTCCCACCAACAAACAGTTCGTAGGATCTCAGAAATCAAAGTAATGAGGAACACTGGAAATGGGAACCCACTCGAAATCTGATTTCACCTTTAAAGCATTTATTATTATTATTACAAATATTTATATTACTAGTTAATACACTTGCTTTCAACCCTGACTACAGGGATAGTCTGTGGTAAGTGATACCTGGCTTTTTAAGTAGAAGTCATCACCTGTAAATTCAGCTAATTCATAGAATCACAGAATGGGTTGGGTTGGAAGGGACCTCAAAGATCACCTAGTTCCAAGCCCCCTGCCATGGCAGGGACACCTCCCACTAGACCAGGTTGCTCAAAGCCCCAAACAACCTGGCCTTGAAACACCTCCAGGGATGGAGCATCCACAGCTTCCCTGGACAACCTGTGCCGGTGTCTCACCACCCTCAGAGTGAAGAACTTCTTCCTTACATGGAATCATAGAATCATTTAGGTTGGAAAAGACCTCTAGGATCATCTAGTCCAACCTTCATCCCAACACCTCCCTGACCACTAGACCATGTCCTGAAGTGCTACATCTACTGGTTTTTTGAACCCCTCCAGGGATGGTGACTCCACCACTTCCCAGGGCAGCCTGTTCCAGTGCCTGACCACTCTTTCAGTAAGGAATTTCTTCCCAATATCCAACCTAAACTCCCCCTGGCACAACTTGAGCCCATTACCTCTTGTCCTGTCATTAGTTACTTGGAAGAAGAGACCAACACCAGCTTCACTACCAACCTCCTTTTAGGTTTATGTTGAGCCTGTTTCCTAAGAAAATGAAGTCTGTGTGTTCGTGCCATTCCTTCCAGCCTACCAGTAACCCAGAAAAAACCTGCAGTTTCCTAAGCGGAATCAAATAGATCTTTTTATGACAAAATCAGGCAGGTCATGCGTACAAGACCTGCCCACCCCACACTCAGGACAATCTCATCTAGTACCATTCCAGAGAGTATTTACCACAGTGACGACTGCACAGGCAGGTTTCTCTCAGAGGCACCAATGTGATCAGAGGAGCATTAGGCATTGTATTAAATGTTAAGCAACGTAATTACTGAGAGAGAGAGAACGGTGTGGTCAGAAGCAGAAAAAAGGCACAAGATCGTAGCTTTAAAATTAAGCAATTGTAACAGCAAAGGGATTTTAGCAAGTCAACGCCGATTTCATTAAAGATTGTAAGAAATACAGGAAGGAGAGAGGAGAGGAACTCTCCATTCCAATCACGTCTCATTCAAAGACAGAAACGTGAACTTTCTACATTGTCCAAGAACACTTTTCAACAGGCCAAAGCTGATGGCACCAATGTGTGGCAAGCCTGAGAGGCCAAGGCTGATGTTTTAGACAATGCTTTCACATTTCTAATGCCAATAGTGACAAATTTAATCAAGTCTGTACTTACACAGCGTATAAAAGATTAACCTTCAAGTCAGCTCTCAAGTGCAACTTCACAAACCGCAGGCTACAGACTAGCAGGTCCAGCTCACCTCTAATCCAACATTCAATGCTCCAGTTTGAATCTGAACAAAAGAAAGGGATTAAACATTTCCCAAACGGTATTAAAACAAACAAAAAACCCCAAACAAACACGTAAAGAGCCAGGATAAAATTGACTGACAGAGAGAGGACAAGTAGCAGATACTCATGAAGGTGAGACTGGAGCACAAGCGTGCAAATGTTTGTGAATAATCCTTGCTGAACTGGGCACCAGTATATGTCCTTAGACACTTAAAAGGCTAATAACCTCTGTGAAACTGCTGCATTCTGATTATTAGAGAAGAAACAGTTTTTAACTGGCTTTATGGACCAGGCCACAAGGAGAGGAAAGGAATGAAGCTGCTGCTGGTTGAAGATTTTGCCACTGTTAACTGGTACAGGCTCCATGAGGCTGTACTGGGTACGCTTTGTGTACGTGTGCACACCAGCACCAAATTTAGGTGGCAGCCTGTAATGTAGATTTATTTGTTCCACGGGACAGTTCTTGTAAAATTAGATTCTACTCTGCTGAGGTCAATGAGATTCCTGCTCCTGATAGCAGGAGGCCAACAAGCTGGTCACGCTGCTCAGAGATTGGGCTTTATAGGAGGAGAAAAACAACCTTGGAAAAAGTAAATCAGTCTAATCCATGGGCAGATATTTACTAAGGCATCACAACCCAGGCAGAAAAGCTGGCACTTGCTCTCCGCTTCCTGAAGGAGTTTAAAGCCCATATCCACAAAAATATTTCAAATATTTCTCATGGCGTCTGAACACCTTTGAAGATCTGGGCTTACGGCCTCATCTCCAGCGCTACATATTTCATTCAGAATTCCCCTAGAAAGACAAGCCAACTTTTTTTTTTTCCCTTTGAAATTGCATAATACAAATTCCTTCATCTACTACTAGAGACTCCTGTGAGGAAGGATACCTCCTCATCAACAGAGCCCACCCCAATTCCTCCCAAACGACAACAAACCCCGGGCAGCGTTTGAAGAAGTAGCTTCTAATGCCCCTGAGTGGAAAACATACCTTTTTCCTGAGAAGCAGAGACACTTAGTTCTGAAGGAATAAACTTCCTTGCTGGCGTGCTTGCTTTGTACAAAGAACAATCAATGCTAGTATCACTCCAAAGGCAACACAGAAAATGTTCTTCACTCGTTGGCAAGAGAGGCTTGGTTTCGGATGCTCCGTGCTCTCTCCTCAAATCAGACCAGCGCTCAACGACTCCGGCAGAGAAAGAACTCAAAAATGTCTCGTTCAGCAGCATCCAGGGTAATGTGAAATTCCTGGGAGGAACCGGATGGACCATACAATGGGAAACTGCCATCTGAAGAAAGTCTGCAAATACAAAGGCAAAGATAGCGGAAATAAAAGTTCCTGTTACTCGACAACGAAAAGGGAGCAGCTGATGTTACACAGAAACACATCCATTACCTAAAATCAGACTATTTCCAGAGCCTGTTCTCCGAGTTGCAGGCAAAATTACTACAAACATCCCCTCTGAACGGGTGTCACCACTGACAGCTGCCAGCCTCCTCCCTGAGTCACTACACCCAACTTAGTGTTTTCTCAGCCTCTTGGAGCAGGTGAAGACCAAGACTGTAGAGGAAGCATCTCTTTGGGGTAAAGTGTGTTATATTAATTCAACACAGAGTGAATCCTAACCCCGCGTTCCCATGCTACGCAGGCGTGAGTCTCATCTCACCCCGCAGTGCTGGGACCCTTGCAGCCCAACTCTTCTAACACAGCTCCATTACTGCAGAGAAAATAATCCCATTGTAAATACAACACACGGTCACGCTGTAACTGTTAAATAACAAATAACAGTACTACAAGAATATAGGAGTGGATATATTTACACAACCCCAGGGTATTGAATAATCTTTTCCATCAGACTCAGATTCATGGAAACAAAATCGCTCTGACCACATTTGTAGCTCTTGTTGGTAAACTGCAGCTGGAATTACGCTAACGATGATTCTGAGCACGATGAGCACGCCGCGTTTGGAAACAGCTTACTGTAAAACACTGCCCGAATTTCTGAGATTACAGAAAGGCACGGGGGTCATTCATGCACTTTGCATTTAGCTTTTCGCTCAGCTAGGACATAAATAATTTAAGCAGTTCGTTAGATAGAAATTAATTGATGCTCTATGCCTTGCAATAGCCAAAGTAAGGAACACAGAATTTTGCTGGCACTGTTTGATTAGCAGCACGGAAGCTAAAGAAATGTAAAACACAAAATATAAACAATATCAAACACAAAATGGAAGCCTGTAAAAGCGAAGGTGCATGCTACCTTACAAGCAGACAGTGTTAAAGTGTTTCATTTCCCCTTTACACAGATGTGCTGCTGCCAGACTCCTAAAGGGTTCTGCTCTTTCCTCCTCTCTCCTTCACCAGGGCTTGTGCCTCTGTAAATATCAGCTTCATTAGGCCTCCTGGCTGCATGCGGGGGACTTGGTTCACCGAAAGGAATATTAGTCCATAATATAGGATTAGAAAAGGATAAACGAGTAGGTGACACGACTGCCCATGAAGCAGGACTGATAACAAACATCCTGCCCAATTCACAGCCTCAGCTGGGGGTGGGAAGAGATTCCTGCCAGCCATCTATGACTCCATGACCTCTTTTTCTACACGATGACTGTGCCCTCACATATCACACCACGGAATCATAGAATCATTTTGGCCGGAAGACAACTTCAAGATCATCAAGTCCAACCATCAGCACTGCCAGGTCACCACTAAACCCTGACTTGAAACACCCCTGTAAAACAGAAACGGTCCTTGCTCTTCATTCTACATCATTTCCAACACTTACTTTTTTAGTAGCTTACCCAATAGCACGAACGTGGTCAGAAAGATTTGCCCATACATCTTGTTTCGTAGTGCTGAGCTGAAAAACAGAGAGAAAATTAACCGGAGCTGGTAATTAGCAGTCTATTATTTCATTAAGATTTCATTTGGGCGCAACTCGGCGCCTTTGTAAATAGAAAGGAGAAACAAAACCAAAATGTCATTTGAGAAAAAACAAACCCTCATGCTTAGAATATCAATCAAACATCACTACGGCTCTTCTTCCACCATTAGAGCTATAGAGTACCTCACCTCTCCAGGCTTTGGCTGAGCGTTGTTCACCTTCTGGGCTAAGCCATCTGAAAGGCACTACAAATCCAACCAAAATGCCCAAGAGATACTCAATTCCCAACATGCAGCTTACTCAAAGGCACCTGGGCACCCTTTCAACAGGGAGGACTTCACTGAATTTTACAGTAATATTTCAATATTGTTCTTGAAGTTGAGGTACTTTATTTTCATCCCACAGTTACATAAATTACCTTAAAAGACTTATATACAAGTGTTTTTATACGTTAAAAAAAGCTCAACAGAGGATATCAGAGTAAACCAGAGTTTAGTCACTGTGGTAGTGAACCAGAACTGAATTGGGATCTTATCGATGTTTATCAGTATCTAAAGGGCGGGGGCAAGAGGATGGGGCCAGACTCTTGTCAGTGGTGCCGGTGACAGGACAAGGGGCAATGGGCACCAACTGGAACCCAGGAGGTTCCAGCTGAGCAGGAGGAGAAACTTGTTTGGTGTGAGGGTGTGGGAGCCTGGCCCAGGCTGCCCAGAGAGGTTGTGGAGTCTCCTTCTCTGCAGAGATTCCAAAGGCGCCTGGACACGATCCTGGGCCCCCTGCTCTGGGTGAGCTGCTGGAGCAGGGGGTTGGATGAGATGATCTCCAGAGGTCCCTTCCAACCCCCACCATGCTGGGATTCTGTGAATTATTAGTAAAATGTACAGCTCAAGTCCAGCAGAGAATACTGGGGCAAGAAGTAAGATTTAGGGAGTTCCTCCAAAGTATTCTCCTTCCTTAAATATTTCTGAGAACAATTTCCTTGAGATCATCTACGTTGCCAGAAGATGTGGTGCCAACTCGACGTGATCCACTGGCCTTCCAGTTTGGGGGTGCACGTACTGTCCTGTACACATACCCGTGTACAGGCTACCTGAGCGGCAGACAGCTGAGCAGTGAAGTTCCTGTATCTCAGTATCCTTGTCTCCCTGCAAGCTGTCCCATGAGGAAAAGCACTTGCAAATTTGGCTGGGGCTGAGGTCAGAACCAAACCATTTCTTCCGCGGACACCATCTTCATTCTGATCTGCAAGATGAGTCAGTCCCATCCACTTTTCTCCCCACTCACCCAGGTTATAATCAGGGTACATTTTCAGCTACATTTTGAGAAATTAAAGAGAAAAGCTCCAAATTTCAAAGGCAGTGCTTCACAACCTCTACTTTAGAGGAAAATTTGCCTCTCAGCACAGCTGTTAGGAGGCCAACCTTACCTGTACCCTTCCATTAGTCTACTGCCTAATAGGTGAGCGATGAAGGCCAGAGGAATTATCTAGCTACATTTCCCAAAGATACAGGCTGGGATTATTTCCAAAAGATTACGATCGAAGTTATCTATTTTCTTCCCCAATTTTCTAAAGAAAAAAAAAGCGAAAAACTTTTAAAACAATTTACCTGACGTATATGTACACTAGTCACACTATTAAATGGCCGGTTTAATGAAAACCAGACCGTGTTCCTCTCTTAAAGGTGCAACAAAAATTCACTGTTCATAGCTCAAGCACTTCACAGTAAGAAACTGGCAGAGATCGCTTCCATATGTTGTAGAAGAAAGCCAGACATTTCAAAAGCTTAGAGAAGTTATCAATATGTCATGGATGCTACTGCAAATGCTTTCAAGCTCTCACTTCCAAAACAAGCCCAAAAAAAATCAACCATCAAGAGCTGTAAAGAATCCACAAAGTTATGGTCCATCACTGGCCCTCCCATCACTGTGAGAAGCAGAAGCTGTCACCCAGGCCCTACGGCTCCGAGATGTTTGAAGGAAAGAAGCACTATTTTGGTAACTACACATAATTCATTGTACCATTTCAAAGCAGACTGTGAAACCTCATCTCTCATTTGTTCCTAGAAGGAAGAAGACAAAGAGTTAATTGTGTTGCCAGCAGCTGCTCTGTTGGTTTCACCCCTGCAATACCTACTGCAGACTGAAGAGAAAGCCAGAGACCCCCAGAGCCACACACACCTCAAGGAAGGGAAGCTATAATTAGGTGGTCTTCTGAAGATAAAGGCATTTGCATTTCCTTCTGCCATAAAAATGACCAGATAGAGCACTCAGAGATTCTGCTATCAGTACTAATTTAACCATAACCAACAACATTTAGACCCAAAAGCAAAAATACCATTTGGACCAGCTTGAGACATCTTCTCTTCTTGCTTCTACTGCATTGATCTGGACTGATTTTTACACAAGTGTTACCTTCCAACCCTGGTTCCAACCACATTCACGAACAACAAATAGTGCTTGTCCAAGATCAAAAAGCACTGTGAGCTGCACGGCACCAGCACTCGCTCCTGTCCTGCCCAAAGTTCACTCTCGCTTGTATAAACTTTACACAAGAATTTGGTAAAACGAGTTATCTACAGGTAGCTCCCTCCCAGGACAAGACGAATGTCCTGCTGGACCAGGCAGGACTACCCAGGATATTTTCCAGTGGGAATATTAAACTTACAGTGAAGTTAGAAATTCTGGTAAGAAAGAATACAAGTTTTACAAGAACAGTTACAGGGAACAGGCCATTCAATAAAGGAGAATTATTAAGATCTGTAACTATAGCTCTATCCCAGATAGAGTAAGTTACCACAGCAAGGACAAATGGTTTTATGCATGGAAGCCTCCGTACAATGGAAGGAAGCAAGGAAGGAATCACAGAAGGAATCATTTTAACAAATCTATCTTAAGATACTTCATTGTGAAAGCACCAACTTTGCTGCTGCAGCAGACAAGAAACTCTCCGATTTCATATGTAAATAGTACGTTCCTCTCCACGCTAACCACAGTACAAAAAATCTCAGCAAGGAGAGCCCCTCTCGTAACAAAAACATCCTGTTGAAAACAACACGCAGCAGATACGACCAGCCAGGAGGACAATGACAGTAAGATCGCTTTTCTTCCCAGGCCAGCTGAGAAGTCGTACAATCCACTGGCACAACAGCATGGGAAACATGTCCAGCACAGCCCGAAACAAGCACGGCTGGTGATCCAACACACACCTGCTCGCTGGGCATGGAAAACGGACTGGAAGTTTTCCTTTGCCTTTTTTTTTTTTTCAGTTTCTTGTCTTTACAACTTCTATTTCTGCACATCTCCTTTCCGAACTGAAAACTGGTGTGAGAAGAGGGCTGAGGTACGAGGCGGGTCTACCTGCCCAGTGTGAACACCAGCCAACAGAGGGTGGCACTGGTGACCAAGAGTGCCAAGTCTTCTCCACAACCCAGCCTGGACACAGCGGAGTAGCACACCCCCAACACCCCTAAACACAACTGTAAAACTCTCACCAACTTTGACGGGAACAAAGAGACCACCTGAGCAAGTAGTGCAAGATCAGAACCTTACACATTAGCAGTTTCCAACAAGCAATTTTCAAAGCCTACACAACTTGATAGAAACTCAAGTTGCCAGGATCTCCTATTTTTCCCCAAGTAATGTACCACACACATGTACAGTCTGGAGTTCCTTTTTCTTTTTCCTATTCCCAGCCTCCCAAAAAAACAACAACAGCTGGTAGTTAATGGGAAGCAGGAACATAATACTGCAAGCACACAAACTGCTCCTGACTTTTATAAGCACTCCGCTACAGCTGTCTTTAAATATTTAAAAGATCTCTATAAAGCATAAAAATATTTTAGTAATAATGCCTACGCACAGCGCCTTCTGGCCTGATCTTTAAGGGTGCTGAGGGCTTCCCAGTCCTCTTGGTTCTGCCAAGACCAGTGGTTCTCATTCTGCTCTCCTAGGCAAGGAATTTCATTGCATTTGTTGTTTAGTATATTAGCAAATTAACAGAGAGTTCAGAGTAAGTGGAACATACAAAATAGCAACGAATTTCATTGCACTGAATGATTTTGCTTTCTGATACCCACATCTTTAACCAAGGCAACGCAAGTGGCACGTCTCCCCACAGTCACTGGCAGCAGAGCTACTCGTGTCTCACCCGTGCACAACAGCACAGCTAAAAAACCAGGCTCCAAGCCTGCCGACGGAGCCGGTTTTCTGAAACTCAACATCCCAAACTCCAGAGTTTCTCCAGACTGTACATCTTCACTGATTGTACTGAAACCACCCTCTCATCCCACCAACATCCCCGCTGCTCAAAGACAGGTTCCTCTCACCAGCCCACCGCAGTTTTTGCACACTCAGGACACACAATTTGAGAGACTTAAGTTTCATAATATTCCTGATTTTACATCAGCAACAGAGAAAAGTGATTTTAAGAAGCACTAATGATTTTTCACTGATGAACATACACTGGTTTTTCCTTACCTGCAGCTGTAAGCAGTGTCGTTATCTGGCACTTAAAGCTCCTTCATGTTATAGCCACACTTGGTAGTTAATGGCTCTCAGTGTTTTCATTATAGACCGTACTTATAAATGCTGTGTCTATAGAATCATAGAAGGGTTTGGGTTGGAAGGGACCTCAAAGATCATCCAGTTCCAACCCCCTGCCATGGGCAGGGACACTTCCCACTAGACCAGGTTGCTCCAAGCCCCGTCCAACCTGGCCTTGAACACCTCCAGGGATGGAGCATCTAAAACTTCCCTGGGCAACCTGTGCCAGTGTCTCACCACCCTCACAGCAAAGAACTTCTTCCTGATTTTTAACCTAAATATCCCCCCTTCCAGTTTGAACCCATTACCCCTCGTTCTGTGACCACATGTCCTTGGTAAGAAGTCTCTCCTCAGCTTCCTTGTAGTCTCCCTTCTGATACTGGAAGGCCGCAAGAAGGTCTCCCCGGAGCCTTCTCTTCTCCAAGCTGATCAACAGTAAATTTCCAAAGCACTTCTCTATCAGGACGAACTCTAATGACTTCTGCAGCACTCACAACCCACACTCGTGGAGATTCCCTTTTTCTTTTGCTTCACACATGAAACCTCAAGAGAAGAAAAAAAGCACCACCTCAACCTCCAAAAAACCCCCACAGGCCTGATGTGGGTGCACCACGCCGAGCTCCAAAGTTACCTGGTCCTTCGGAGAGCTGATCTGTGAGGGGAAAGCCCACCCTCAGCCACCCTTCCCAGGTGTATCTGTGTGGAAGCCGGCTGCTCTGGGCCGTGGGGCCCCCTCCAGCTCTCCCCCTCACGCCACGGGTGAGAGGGCGGACAGGGCCCCCGGCCCCACCAATTAAGGAAACAAGCAGAAACAAAAAGACCAAAAAAAAAAAAAACCCCAAAGGAAATTCAC
>VZZY01018452.1:123300-180826 GCA_013400335.1 Eurystomus gularis
GGAGGGGCTGGAGTGTGGCCAGAGAAGGGCAATGAAGCTGGGGAAGGGTCTAGAGCACAAGTGTGGTGAGGAGCAGCTGAGGGAGCTGGGGGTGTTGAGCCTGGAGAAAAGGAGGCTCAGGGGAGACCTTCTGGCTCTCCACAACTCCCTGAAAGGAGGCTGGAGTCAGGTGGGGTTGGGCTCTTCTCCCAAGGAACAAGCGATAGGACAAGAGAAGACAGCTTCAAGTTGTGCCAGGGGAGGTTGAGGTTGGACATGAGGAACAATTTCTTCCCCACAAGGGCTGTGAAGGGCTGTGCCAGGCTGGGCAGGGCAGTGGTGGTGGAGTCCCCATCCCTGGAGGGGTTTCCAAGCCGTGGAGATGTGGTGCTGAGGGCCATGGTTTAGTTTGGACTTGATCTTGAAGGTCTCTTCCAACTAAACTGATTCTAAGAGCTCACAAGACGCGTGTGTGTTAAGTGAGGGCTGTGGACAGGTGGTGGGCAGGCCCCGGCTGGGCAGAGCAGGTGGCATCACATCTCTGTTGCCTAAGGAGTACAAATAAAAGGGATTTCACAGAAAACTTTCCATGCATCCTTGGACATTAAACCTCGTGCTGTTTCCCTGCTCGGGCATCGTGACACTGCTGCTTCACATCGGATGTGCTGCGGGAGTTTGTGCAGGGTAAGTTCAGGGAGAACAGAGAGTGAATATTCAAAGTTTTCCTCTTCCTAATGCGTTATTTTTATTATAGAAGGAAATTTAATGACAGTTCTTTTTTTTTTTTTTAATGCAGAGTGGGACTATTTTACCTAAATAGAGAACCTTCAGGGAACAATCATGCTGTCTGGATCCATGCAAACATTTGTGAAGAGTTTAATTAACGTTCATCTTAAGTATGCTAGTTAGTGGTTTTAACAGTAGAGGCTGTACAAAATAGGCAATTAGTGATGTAAAAGGTGACGTAAACCAGAAGCATAGGGGATGCTCTCTGCCTATTCACCCTGTTCAGTGTATGTCCCAAGGATCTCTGAATTTTCACAAAATTGCCAACAGAAATGCTGTGAATTATTACTCCTAACTCAAACATGCCTACTTGTAAGTCGAAGGACAAAAATTAGTTTTTTTAAAAATAATCTGACTCAGATATCTTTCTTCTAAACACACATTAAGCACTGCTCAGCAATTCTGCTTTGACGATTTCTTGACACAGATAATTGTCTCCTGCTATTTAAAAAACTACACATTTCTGTGAATAATCTGGATTCAGAGAAACTGTTTCCATCTCTTCTTGACTATACTCCTCTTCTGTGGCTAATGATGTTTTAATACCAACTATCTATAAATACTAAATCAATAGATTTCATCAACGCTAAAGCACAAAGATTTTAATTGAAAAATCCTGAGCCATACTGAAGAAATTGTCAGTGAAAATTAGTAACTAGGACTAAACTGAAATCCTGATCTTCAGTTGTTTACACGAGGTTTTTTTTCAGGTATTACATTTGTGACTATTAGGTCCACAGTTGGAAAAATGAATTCCCCAAGCTATACAAAATGGTTCTGAAATGAACGATGAATACACCTCAGCAATCTGTACTTCTCCAAAAAGCTACACTACATGTAGCTCAGTGGGTACCTATGAGGAAAGGTTGAGAGCCCTGGGGCTTTTTAGTCTGGAGAAGAGAAGACTGAGAGGGGATCTGATGAATGTGGATCAGTAGATGAGGGCTGGGGGTCAAGAAGAAAGGGGCAACCTCTTGTCACTTGTGTCCTGCCATAGGACAAGGGGCAGTGGATGCAAGCGAGAGCACAGGAAGTTCCACCTCAACATGAGGAGGAACTTCTTGACTGTGAGAGTTCCAGAGCACTGGAACGGGCTCCCCAGAGAGCTTGTGGAGTCTCCTTCTCTGGAGACTTTCCAGACCCGTCTGGCTGCGTTCCTGTGTGACCTGCCCTAGATTCTCTGGTCCTGCTTGGCAGGGGGGTTGGACTTGATGATCTCCAGAGGTCCCTTCCAACCCCTCACATTCTATGACTCTATGGAAGTCAGAAGTCCAGCCTGCTCACTGGTGGGGTGGGGTGAGGAGCAGAGAAGGCCTGGACTGGGTAAGACCTGCTCTGCAATAACAAAAACATCCCTGAATTACCAACACTGTTTCCAGCATAAATCCAAAACACAGCCCCATGTCGGCTACTACACAGAAAATTATCCTGGCCAAAACCAGCGCATGCCAGGTGTGACTGAAGAAACCCAACCAAAGGAGACCTGGGCAAAATACTAAAACAAACAGCAAAAGCAGAGATTAAATTACAGATTAGAGATAACGCCCTCAAAACAAACAGCAAAAGCAGAGATTACAGATTTGCTCTAACCCCATATTAGATATCGAATATCCTTGGTTTGCCATAACGATAACAATGTTGACCATAGTCACATTTCCAAAACATACAAGACTTTAGAATAAATTGGAGGTGGGAGGGGTTGAACAGTTGGGGAGTAAACCCCAAGGAGAAGGAGTTCTGATGTATTTAAAGCAAAGGATGATGCTGGCACTAAGCTGGTTATAAACCTGCCATGGAAAAGTTTCAGCCCGTTATTAAAATGAGTCTTGGCCAACAGAAGACTCATTTCTGGAACAATCTTCTAATGGGACTAAGAAGACAAAAAAAAAGAGACTGTTTAAGTGAGGGTTTAATAAATTTATGAAAAGAATGATTATCATTGTGGCCTTCCAGTATCTGAAGGGGGCCTACGAGAAAGCTGGGGAGGGACTTTTTACATGAGCTAGTAGTGATAGGGTGAGGGGTAATGGCTGCAAACTGGAAGAGGGGAGATTGAGACTGGATAATAGGAAGAAGTTCTTCACTCTGAGGGTGGTGAGACACTGGCACAGGTTGCCCAGGGAAGCTGTGGATGCTCCATCCCTGGAGGTGTTCAAGGCCAGGCTGGACGGGGCCTGGAGCAACCTGCTCTAGTGGGAGGTGTCCCTGCCATGGCAGGGGTTGGAACTAGATGATCTTGAAGGTCCCATCCAACCCAAACCACTCTATGATTCTATGATTAAACAGGTTTGTGCCTCTAACAAAAAGACATCTCCATAAAATAATCTCGGCAGACTGTTCCAGCCTCATGTTTCTTTGCTCCCTCTCTCTCAATGTACCTTTCCTCACCCTGCTGCTTGAAATGAAGCTGAGCTTTATCTCCCACTTCCTCCCTTCCACGGCTTATATGGTATCCCCTCATATGAGTTAGTTTCTCTTAATGTGGTTAATTAATTCACATCACTCAAAGATCTGGTTCTATGGTAATGCCAGCATGCACTGCCTGCTGGCTCTCTTTTTAAGAGTGGTGGATCAAAAAAATCACATTTTAGACCACTAGTAGTGGAGTAAATGCCATTTTGACCCTTTTGCACTCTCTCATGAACAAAGAGCTCTTTGAGAAATGACCTGACTCGGATGTAAACCAATAACCACGTATTTAACAGGAACATCCAATTTAAAAACAAACCTCAGAAATTATGTCAAGGAACTTAAGAGTGAGGACTGAGCTCTGCTAGGAAAGATGCACCTTTAATCTTGCTTGTGCTCATTTAATAGGATAATAGTTCTACCCTGGCTGTTTAACCATCCTACTGACTGGCTTTAATTTATTTATTGACTTTCCATAATTCACGATCCACTTCCTCAAAGCAGCATCAGCCAGTTGCGCTCCTTATTAAAATAACCACCGACTCGAACGCATAAATTCTATTTTTAAAACTTCTCTGTATTCTGATATGACAGTTTGGGATATCTGACTCCGTACAATCCGTGTCTGAGGTTAGGAAGCCATCAAAGTTTTTATGTCCCAGACTTCCACAGCGTGAGCGAAAGCTGTCACAAGCTGTCTCATCTGCTGCGTCTCTGCCAGGTGAGATCCAAAGAGGGACTGCTAGAAAATAAGTTTCTGTGTGGGTTAGAACATCTTGAGACAAACATTTGACAGAGTAAGCTTTGTTTCACTTCCCCACGTAGCGCTGGGGTTCAGTGAACCAGAAAAAAATCCCCTACATAACCTACACTAGTGTGTATTTATTTCATCTGAAAGTTTATTTTTCCTCCCTACCTAAACTAAACCTTCCTGCAGTTTAATCCTCTTACTTTGTCATACATGTGAGAAAAACAGAAGACAGGTAATTCCTCCTGTCAGAAGCCCTCTGATGTATGTTACGTTGTTGTCTCACCCTGATCATCCTTTGTGTCAACTAAAGCTCCAGTTCCCTCAGCCTGCCTTTGTAGACCATCTTTTCTGGAGACTGCTAAGGTTAACTGAGCTCCTTCAGACTTATTCCTCTCTTTTCTGAAGAGCAATGCCCAAAGTACTCCAACCAAGGTCTTGGCAGTGCTATTTAGGGGGCAGAAATACCTCCCTTATCACCTGACAGGACCCTGTCGACACATCCCATAAGGATGTTTGCTGCTTTTCCTCCCCACAGCGTGCCCATGTTGACTCAGGCTCGGTTTGCACATCTCCCTGACCCTCAGACCCTTCCTGCAGAACTTTTGTTTGTGCAGTTGATTATTTCTCCGTTAAAAGCCTTGCACTTGTCTTTTTTGAATTACAGCCTATTTATTTCACCAGTTTGTCAAGATCACTTTGAACTCTAACCTCATTCTCTAAAGCGTTTGCATCTGTGGCCAACATTCTGTTATACAAAGGTTTAATAGAACTTTTCAACTATCTTCTTGGCCACCCTGAGGGACCTTTTTTTGGTCCCATCTCTCCTGTCCTTTGTCATTCAGATTTACCCCTACATGCTTGTGTTATTCTTTTACAAGTGCTCTTCAATAACTTAACCTAGCTTTCAATTCCTGTTACAGTTTCACAACACTAAGAAAAATACTCCTTGCTCCTCTGCTCACTTTCCTACCTTTAATTCACACTGGAAGAGGTGCTTTCCTGCCTTTCACCTATCGTTTTTTCAAGAAGAGGCCAGCTCTTCTGGACAACTCCTCTCTTTAGACCCACTTTCCATTTGATATTCACATTAATTGAGTTTATTGAAGTTTTTTCTCAAATACTTTCATCTCTGTTCTATTGTTTCCTTACATCCTCACATTCTCAATTCAGTCTGGGGGAAAAAAAAATAAAATACGGAAGAGTCTTCTCTTGAGATGTTAACCAGCTCTGGTTGAAAAGGTCCTCATCCACCTGACTCTTTTGGAGACATGCAATGAACACTTACCTTTATCCTTTTCTTCCTTTCTTTGCCCAGATACTTTCAATTCCTTCACCTCCTTCTGCTGAACCTCAGCAAAAATCATACGCATCCTTGTGATAAAGTCTCTCCTTTCATGGCTGAATGATCTCCCCGGCTTTTGCACCTTTTCTATGTTCACACAATTTATACTTGACCATCTGGCCTATGACAGGGACCCCTGCCGGTCTGAATTCAGAGGAATCCACTCCAGTTTAGCAGGTCGGTGACCAAAGATGATGTTCTCCAGCATCACTTTTTCTTCAGACTACACCCTTTGCAGAAGCGAAACACTTTTTGGAGAGTATCTTTTTATACATATGAACAACAAGGAAATTCATTTTCTCTCAGCCTCCACATTTCAGCTCCGACTTTCTCCCCTGAAGCATTACAAAAATAACAAAGGCCCAGAAGCCTTTCAAAGAATTATACATGAAAGAACAAGAAAATACCATAAAATACCAAGTCCCGAGTGTTTTTGCAAAGCACGTGAGAAGATTTCAGTGACCTATGTGCATGCTTTGCAAATGACTGCGAGCAGGAAACGTGTAACTATAGATGAAGTTTCGCTGACAGAACAGAAGGACTTCATGTTATTTGGCCTTGAAGGTTTGTTATTTATTTATTGGAAATTCAGCTTCAGTTCCATCAGGTTGTATTTGTCATTTCTGAGCACGGCTGAGCTCCTCCTGGGTTTTTAGCAGGGGTTTCAACATCCTCCTTGGGTTTTTTCCCTTTGAATCCATCCAGTTTGATCCACGTCAAGTTAACCAGTTTATATTTAAACAGGTGAAAGAGACTAACTATGGAACTGCTACAAAAAAATCAAATACTCTTATACTACATGAAGACAAGTCACATGCACATACGTATGTATCAGAAGTTTTTCCAAATCATTTAATGACCACCATATTATTTAATGACCGTTATATTTATTATCTAAATCATTTAATGACCACCACATTATTTTCAGAATGAAGTTAATGTAAAGATGGGCTCTGCCTCTGTACGAGGATGTTTTCAGTAATTCCATTTTGCTGCTGCAAGAATGTTTTGCCCTTAATCTTCAAGGCTTGTAGTGATAAGACAAGGGGTAATGGGTTCAAACTGGAAGAGGGGAGATTTAAATTGGAAATTAGGAGGAAATTCTTCACTCTGAGATGCTGGCACAGGTTGCCCAGGGAAGTTGTGGATGCTCCATCCCTGGAGGTGTTCAAGGCCAGGTTGGATGGGGCTTGGAGCAACCTGGTCTAGTGGGAGGTGTCCCTGCCATGGCAGGGGGTTGGAACTGGATGATCTTTGAGGTCCCTTCCAACCCAAACCATTCTATGGTTCTATGATATGATTCTGTAATCTCTCTGCATCTCTCACCAGCATCTAAACTAAGCCAATGAAAAGCTTGCTACTGTAGTAAGACCATCAACAAAATGAAACTTCCCTTTTTGTGCACCGGTAGAAATGCCCTCCGCAACCTGCCTTGCGAATTAAAAATAGCAGAGGTGGTCACTGAACATATTCTGTGCAAAAAATACGTTCTTCCCCTGAAAGGTTCACCTCTTTGCCACAGCTGTACGCGTGTTACAGTCCTGGACTTTGACTGATACAATAAACTGGCATCGAATACACTAACAAACTAAACTTTTTGTTGCAGGATCAAAAAAAAAAAAAGATAGAATTATCTTATAACCAGAAGAAAGACCAACGGAATAGACATTAGAACTTACCGGACATATCAAACGCAACCAGGTAATTACATGTATGTTCCTCCCTTGCTGGATGCTCAGATTTCCTCTCCAGACTGCTGCGAGTGTTTATTATATTCATTTAATAAAGACAAGCCAGAGACACATCTTTCTAATTCCTCCCTCTTATTATTCAGAAGTCTCCTGTTGATTCATTTCATTATAGGACAGGAAGTTTGGGTTTGGGCTGGAGAAATAACTGCCACTCTGGGAACTCACGCATTTACCTTCCAGGACAGAATTATTCATCATTAGGTGTCTAAACCTCAATAGAGGTCTAAATCTCGACAGAGATTCACCTCGGAGGCATCCAGGAATGAATCACATCTGTTAGCAGCAGCAAAATAGGGACCTTGAAACATTGACTCACTCCTGGACATTTTATGCCATCATCAAAAGAAACTTTTGAACAAGGTGCAGTCTGAAGAGATTTTCTCTTGTTTGAAGATCTGTAAAACTCGTATCTTTGTCTCATGTGATTGCAGGACAAGACCAGTTTGTCTGTGAAGAGTGGAACGGCTGAACCATCCCAGCTGCAGAGCAGTTATCACAGAGTCCCCTGTGAGATTAACATACCCCTGCGAAAAAGAGAAGTGAGATTCCCAATGTGTGTCTTTATATGAAAGAATAAAATTCGTCTCTGTCTCTGACACACAGGACAAGCTCCTAAAAGGGAGTAGATCTTTCTCTTGGGAGAAACAAATCCACGTGAAATTACTGACAGAGTTTAAAAGCTCTGTCTTTGGGGTTAAATTGAATATTAATGACAAATCTGCCTCACTCTGCAGAGCCCTATCAACCTTAACCCCTTCTCCAGGGAACTCCATGTTTTGGATACCTTCCCAACCATAGGATAATAGAGTCCTTTAGGTTGGAAAAGACCTTTAAGAAGGTCTTTCAATAAAAACACATAGAAAAAAAAGGTAGGAATCACTGCCAGGCTAATGTAAGAAGTTTTGTCCTCAGGGTATTTAGCTCAGCTGCATACTCTGGATGCTCAGAAATTGGTACATTCAAATATTCCATTGTGGAGAAAGACCTGAATATGCGTAGATTGTGATATAATCTGCTATTGCCATCTTAAATGGAAGTTTTTGAGGCAAGGAAATAGCTGCAGACATAAAGTAATTCAGTGAGTCAGGACTCACACAAAGCTGCTAAGTCTCTGAGGATAACACAGACTTGGAAAATTATTCATAAGAGAAGTGTGAAGAGTTTGATTCATATGCGACAAATTGCTCACTTTTGCATCATGCTTTTTTTCCACACATTAATAATTCAAGTCGATAAGATTTTGATGCTTCCTTGTGCTTTTAAGCCTGTGTTACTTCCGGTAACCATCTCAGAGTTTACCAGATAAATCCCACTGAAACATCTATACCCAACCATACTAAAAATACTTAAGAACAGCAGCGGTGTTGCAGCAAAACCGCGTCATCTTCTGGATGCATCAGTGCCGAACTTGTTCCCAAACTGCCAGGCGGTACACAAGTTCCCCTGGGGAGGTTACCAGGAAGACACAACCAGGCTCTTCAACGTGGTGCGTGGTCAGAAGGCAAGAGACAACAGGCATCAAATGAAATGAGAGTTCAGAAGTGAAAGAAAGAAAGAAAAACTATTTCCCTGTGAGGGCAATCAAGCAGCGGAACAGAAGAGAAGTCTCCATCCTTCTATGATTCTATGATCCTTGGAGGTTTCCAAGACCAGGATGGATGAAGGCTTGAGCCACCTGGCCTCATCTCACAGAATCGTTATGGTTGGAAAGGACCTCCAGGGTCATCAAGTCCAACCTTCTCCTAGCATCACTCTAACCACTACACCATATTCTCTCTAACCACTACACCATATCCTCAAGCGCCGCATCTATTCGTTCTTTAAACACCTCCAGGGATGGTGACTCCACCACCTCTCTGGGCAGTCTATTCCAGTGCCTAACTACCCTCTCAGTGAAGAATTTCTTCCTAACATCTCATCTAAACCTCCCCTGACACAACTTGAGGCCGTTTCCCCAATGGTTTGGGTTGGAAGCATCTCACAGCCTGCTCTGCTTGTGCAGAAGGTTGTTTTAGAGAATTGCTGAAATCCCTTCTAACCTTAAATACCCAGTGGTCACGTATCTCATCATCAGGAGAAATTAATGACCACTTAGTCAATATAAAGAGATTAAAACCAAAATAACTATTTAAGTTGTCCCTTATGAATGCAGTCCTGTATCTGTACACACGCAGAGATGCATTTGATGTTCTGTGTTACCCTCAAGGTAGTTTTTATCTTTCCTAAGGCAACCAAGCTTACAAAGTTTGAGTTTGTAGCTGCCATTGCTCGCTGGCAGGACAGCCCGGCAGGAAGGCTCTGGTCTGGTAAGTGCTGGAGAGCACATCACTGCGTGAACCTACTGCCTCAAGTGCAGCCCCAGGAGAACTGGTCTGTGGTGGTGGTCCTGGACCTGCCCTGTAAAAGTGCATGGTGTCCTGCTGGCCGTACCGACCTGTCAGCCAAGGCCTCCATGACTTGCATCACGTTTGTGTAGATTTGACTGGTTTGATCCTAAGAAGGTCACTGGAACTGGTCTCAGCCCACCAGGTATTCACTGGTAATACCGGCGATTCTTCTCATCTTGCCTGTTAAAGTATAAGCTCCTCAGGGCAAGTGATTTCCCTTGGAGACTCTCATTCGTTGCCCATCACAGTGACCTCAGCTAATCAGCAATATCAAAATAGAGTTTAAGTACCGGTGTGAGGAAGATCACCACTGGCAGCAGGCGAGACTTCAGCTCACCAACGTCACAGCCCCAGACACACTCACACAGTCACATTGATTTTGCTGTGGGCTAGGTCAGGTTACAGACACTGTCTGTACCATTTTTCTGCTTGCCGCAGCCAGGAATCCAACCAGACAGCACAGAGCTCTGCTCTTGCTCTTTCTCCCGTGTGGAGAAGCGCCTCAGTCTCCTTCCATCCCATCGCAAGCTGTGTCGAGCCTTTCGCTCTGTCCTGGCCAGGCAAACTGCATCCAGATTCTCCAGCTTTCTGCCCTCTCTCCTTAGGCAACAGCCTTACAGTATATTTGAGTGTCCCTCTCCAGCTTCAAGCTAGTTCTTTCCAATAATAAACAGGCTTTGCACCCATTTGCTGCTCCCTCTTGGCTCTCAGTCTGCCCTTCCTTTGTTAGGACTTGTCGCGGTCAGCCTGCCTCAGGGCTCAGATCCTGTTGGCAACCATTCTAAAAGCTTATCAAGGAGGCTTGTTCCCTTCATATCTCCTTCCCCAAATCCCATCCTTCCCAGAACATGTTTGAAGTTTAAAGGGTGCCAAAACCCATCTGAGAACTTTAAGAGTTGGCAGGTGCAAAGGTGGAATCCCAACCTCTTTGCAAGAACCTACTTCATGTTCCCATCAAGTAGGGAACAGACTGCGATGTTCCCAAATGATCCTGAGCATGATCTTTTAGGAAACAAACTATGTCAAATATAGCACAAGATGGGTTGCCTCCTGGCGATCAAAGTTGAACAAATCACTGGTCTAGTGACAAAAGCCTCACTGGTCCAACACAAAACATGTAATTCCAACAGGTTAAATAGCAAGGACCCAACACTTACCATAGAATCATAGAATGGTTTGGGTTGGAAGGGACCTCATCTAGTTCCAACCCCCTGCCATGCCAGGAACACCTCCCACTAGACCAGGTTGCTCAAATGCCCATCCATCCTGGCCGTGAACACTTCCAGGGATGGAGCATCTACCACCTCTCTGGGCAACGTGTTCCAGTGTCCCACCACCCTCACAGTGAAAAATTTTCTTCCTAAATTCTAATCTAAATCTCCCCTCTTTCAGTTTAAAACTGTTACCCCTCATCCTGCCACTACACTGCCTAATAAAGAGTCCCTCCCCATCTTTCCTGTGGGCCCCTTTAAGTATGGGAAGGCCACAATAAGGTCTCCCATCTTGTTCATCTTATTCATCTTTTAGGCAAACAACTAACATGAATTTACACTAGCGAGCACAGGGAAGTTTTCAAAATGGAAAAGATGGGCACAAAAAGCATAGAATCAGTTAGGTTTAAGACCTTTAAGATCATCAAGTCCAACCATTCCCCCAACACTGCCAGGGCACCACTAACCCATGTCCCTCAGCACCACATCTCCACGGCTTGGAAACCCCTCCAGGGATGGGGACTCCACCACTGCCCTGCCCAGCCTGGCACAGCCCTTCACAGCCCTTCCCAGCAAGAAATTGTTCCTCACATCCAACCTAAACCTTGAGGCAATTTCCTCTCATCGGGTTGAATACAGAACAAGAACAGGAGAATATATCCTTCATATTCACAAAATACAACTCTTCATTTATGCCAATCTGTAATTACTTTATAATCAAAGCATACAATGTGAATTTGAGAGCGCAGAGCTGACGCCTCGGGGGACACTCGGCTCCCATGGCAGCCCTGGCCGTGGCCAGCACAGGGACACAGGGTCACACCAGCTTCTCCAAGGGAGCAGGAGGGAGGGAGAGAGGAGAACAGAGCGGCACTAACCACGCTTGGCTTCTCAAGGGACACCCCTCTCCCGTTCAGCTGACTCAGAGGGAGGAATATATAATATTTCATAACATATTCTTAATTCTTTTTATAGTGAGGCAGCTCTAGCTGTTAGGAACAAGCTTTTGAGGGAAGAAGAAGAGAATGGTCTAGAGAAAATTCACTTGAAGGAAGTTTCACCCCTTTTTGAAGCTTTCAAGTGGCTGCATGAGAGGTCCCAGGTAATTAGTGCTGTCACCATTAGCGAAGCCTCTTTCCAAAATGCAGTTTGGCAAGAAGAAAATACTGAGTCCATTTAAGGGGGGGGAGGGAATTGCAGCAAAAATGTTTAGCAAAAAAAAAAGTGTTCCTTCAACTAGCAGGCTCTGCAGTTTAACTTGCATTTTGACAAGTTATATGGGCTTGATATGTCTATTCACTGGGCTTTTAAATAAAAACACTAGTTACTATAGTAACATTTACATCACAGGTTGTACTTATGCTGCCTCTGAGCTACAGAAAACCAATCTGTTCTGTTAACCTTTGTACTTCGCTTCTGCAATATTTTAAACACCGAACCCGTTTTCTAATAAATTGGTCTTTTTTTCTCTAATTATTTTATTTCTCAGATTATAAATTAAAATATGTTTCATCTAATTTCCTTTCAAATTACTACGCTCCATGTGTGGGAACATGAAACTTGGTTCCAAGGAGAACAAGGAGAATGTATCCAGAAAGAAAACTGCAGAATGGGGAGATAAGACGACTCTTGCTTTTCTAGTCCTTCTGTAATTTGGTTTCCTCTTGTAGGAAACATGACAGTATTATTTCTTTGGACAAATAGTCTTAGAATCATAGACTGGTTTGGGTTGGAAAGGACCTTTAAAAGTCATCTCGTCCAACCCCCTGCAGTGAGCAGGGACATCTGCAACTAGAGCAGGTTGCTCAGAGCCCCGGCCAACCTCACCTGCAATGGTGCCAGGGATGGGGCAGCCACCACCTCTCTGGGCAGCCTGTGCCAGGCTCTCACCACCCTCAGCGTCAAAAATGTCTTCCTTCTCCTAGTCTGAATCTCTTTCATAATTGAGTGCCTACTGAGAAGACACTTTTTTTCTCCCAACTCCTAGAAAATCATGTAATTCGCCCCAAAGCAGCTGCAGCAGTGAAAAAAATTCTAAAAACTTTATTATTTTACCTCAATATTGAGCTAGGTCCAAGCATACTGTGTCCGCTTTTTAGCTACTGGTTATTCATTGTTGCTCCAAACCACATTTTTAGGCACTAATTTTAGGGGGAATTCATAGAATCATAGAATGTGAGGGGTTGGAAGGGACCTCTGGAGATCATCAAGTCCAACCCCCCTGCCAAGCAGGATCAGAGAATCTAGGGCAGGTCACACAGGAACGCATCCAGACGGGTCTGGAAAGTCTCCAGAGAAGGAGACTCCACAAGCTCTCTGGGGAGCCCGTTCCAGTGCTCTGTCACCCTCACAGTCCAGAAGTTCCTCCTCATGTTGAGGTGGAACTTCCTGTGCTCTCGCTTGCATCCATTGCCCCTTGTCCTATGGCAGGGCACAAGTGACAAGAGGTTGTCCCTTTCTTCTTGACACCCAGCCCTCATCTACTGATCCACATTCATTAGATCCCCTCTCAGTCTTCTCTTCTCCAGACTAAAAAGCCCCAGGGCTCTCAACCTTTCCTCATAAGGACACTTACCCTTGAAGATCTGAGTCGCAGTCTCAAAAATCAGGCAGTATTTCATCTGTATTAAGATGCACTTTGACCAAGACCTATTAGAAAGCACACCTTATGTGCATCTCAAAGCCAGATGTCCTGGGTTGCTGAGACATTATGTGCTGCAGTGAAGACACTTCTGTCTCAGTAACTTTTCAAGGCCAGATCTGACCATTTCAAATCATCAGGGAATATTCCAGCACAAGTAGCCAATAGTTTTGGAAGGAAATCAGAAAAATGGAGTGGAAAAAAAAAAAAAAGTAGGGAATGGGTGGATTTCTTTCTATGCTGAGATGTTTCGTGATTCTGTGTTGACATTCTGCATGACTTATTTTCTGGACAAATAATGGGTGAGAAGGAAGGCACAGCATGGGAAAACAGCATGAGAAAAAACAACAAACAAGGGTATAGAAAGAGAGTGTGGTGGGAAAACAGGGAAGAATGGGCTAAGAAGGGCCAGATATGGGAAGAAGTGAGAACAACAAGCATATGGGTCCTGCTGGTGCGGAAATGATGTATAGAGATAGCCCTGGCACAGAGGAGGTGTGACCGAAGGGAAGATCATGGCGTTCCGAAATGAGGGAAGGGGGCCAAGGGGGAGACAGAGCCCCGAGCAAAGTGGGAGTGAAGCCCCTGTGAAGGGGGTCACACTACCAGCAGGAACCATCTGCCCACCAGCAGCAGGAAGGGTGCTGTTCCCTCGTACTTAAGGCTGGTGAGAAGCTGTGACGCTGGATTTCGAAGCTGTTGCCCTCTATACTTGGCAGCAAAAGCGGGAGCAGCAAGGCTTGGGCACCAAGCCAGCAGGCGCTGCCTGGGACAGCTGTTTCCCATTGTAGCAGCCCCGGTCTCCAGTGCCATGTGGAGGAGGCTCGGCGCACGCTGATGCACGGAGGGAGGCTGATCTCCATGGCATGTTTATCCTCACATGGGCTCCACATGGGAAACGTTCCCTCAGACGGTGCGACCTCCCTGTGCCAAGTGCTCTTGCTTCTGCATAAGGAGGGACACGCTGAGCCACTGCTGGCGGTGGAGAGAACAAGAAGAACGGGCAGGGAAGGAGTCACCCCTCTCACGCAGGTTTGTGTTGGCAAAGACATACAGGAACACCGGTGAACCCTGAATATGGATCACAAGGATCGTGAATCTCCATCCTTCCACACGCAGATTAAAATCATGTGCTGCGTGCAGACCAGAGCTCTGCCTACAAGACTGGAGCAGAAGAGAAGATCCAGGTATGTAACACACTCCAGTCTCCCACTTGCATCCCGTTCAAAATGTCACAGTCCTTTTATTTTGCACATTTCGAGGTACTCTGCATCGCCAAGCATCAAGATTCTCCCTTACTGATCAGCTACTTTGGCCACAAGGTCTCCACTTGAAGTGTCAAACACAAAGCCAATTAGATTATCCAGTTCAGACAGGTCTTCCCTTCAGAAAGGTCACATTTAGCACAGCGTCATTCCATCACGTGTCTCTAACGCTGTGACAACCCAGCTTAGCATCGGTTCCCTTTCCCTCCACCTTGCCACTTCGCATTTCCACTGCTCCAGCTTCTTTGTATGTGGGTTGAAGAGAGAAAACTGACTATTGGACACGATTAATAGAACTAACTTCAAAAAGTTTCATTTCGGGGGTAGGAAGTTTTGATGCTTCGATGGGAACAAAATAGCCTAAATCCTGTTCCCACACTCAGTCTCCAAAGAAAACACTGCGATAACAAATGCTCTGTTGCTGCAATTTGAAAGTTGTCAGCAGGCCGGGGAAATGCTATTAACTTAACCCGATTACCAAAACCGCTACAGGAAAACACGCATCGACTGATCCTCAGAACGAGTTTACCTACAGACTTCCTCATTACCCGCACATTACAGGAGAGATTGAGTGAAGAGAATACAATTAGCCTCGGTAACTTAGAGTAACTTTTACACCATCGCGGGGGAGAGTCGTGTGCGATAAAAACGGGCCCTTCAATGCCTGACAAAGAGCTAGAAAAATGACAGTTTTGCTCTTTGGTTTACTTATACAAAGAATCAGAAATTGGGAGCTGGTGACATTTTAAAAATATCTTACGGCCCACAAAGTTTGAGAAACCATTTTGGAATAAACTTCACGCAGCGAAACACAGTAAATCGTAAACAGAGCCAGGGCATATACTTTCAAGAATTATAAAGTAGGTTTTTATATTTAATAAAAATTCTTCCATTCTGTACAGAGCTTAGGACAT
This sequence comes from Eurystomus gularis, assembly GCA_013400335.1. NCBI lineage: Eukaryota > Metazoa > Chordata > Aves > Coraciiformes > Coraciidae > Eurystomus > Eurystomus gularis. The sequence goes on from VZZY01018452.1 coordinate 138,737, forward strand.
CAGTAAGAGCTTGTATTTAAATCAGAACACTAAAAAACATCTGAATATGCCAAATCAGAGCCAGCGAAGATACGTTTATCTTTTAAAACTCTTTTAAAAATTATTAAGAAAGTCTTTAAAGACTTAGCACAAGGAATTTACTATGTGTATATATGTACATATATACGGGGGGTTGGAGTAGATGATCTCCAGAGGTCCCTTCCAGCCCAAACCGTTCTATGATTCTATAGTGATTACTGGCCTTATCTAGTAATGCTGGATTTATATCATGTATTAATAGATGATGCTCAAAAAGCACATTCTTAAAGATCATGTGCTCACTTCTCTGAAAACAAGGACTGAGTCTCAAGGCTACTCATACATCTGTTCTGTGTAGTCTTGCCACATCTAAAAAGAGGCTCTCGATAGTCCTCCTTATATCCTAAGGGATCTTCTGGGAATGAACTCTGTCCTTCTACCCAAGCCCTCTGGTTCATGAATGCATCTGCCAGAGAAGTGACCACAACAACAGGAGTTACCATTCAGCACCTCAACACAAACTGTTGTGCAGCTCTCAGATTCAAGGCCAAGCATCCAGCTTGGACAAATGAGACATTTTAAAAGTTTGTCACTCTTGTGGTCACAAGATGCAAACTCACATTTTCCCTCAAACAAGGCTGCACTACAAAGAAAAAGATAATTGCCTTTTTTTATATACATGTGTTGCCATAGCAAGTGACGCAACAAATCCTGGCTGTAAAAGTAATGACACCAAAAGGCAAATGAGGGAAAATGGGGTAAGGACAATCAAGACAATAGCACTCAAAAGGAAGAAGTGTAATTGCCCAAGCTGTTCCTGGTTAAAGAAACTGTCATCTCAGAACGGCTTCTTGGTGTGTCTGAGGCAGCCAGTCCTTACAGAACTGCACGGAGTATTTTTAACCTCTTTCCATTAAACACAAGTTTTAAGTAATTAGAAATCAGAAGTCAAAGCCACCAGTCCCCATCCAGAACCTGTTAGGGTTTGATGACACTGTTGTTTCTAAATCGCCACCTGCCTGGCCCTCTTTCCATCTTGTTAATACCAGCCCTAAGTCAATGTCTGTTAAGCTGTTTTGAACGTGTGACTTGCTTTTGGCTCAGCTGCTCCTGACGTCCAGAGCTGACAATAGCTCTGTCCCATCGGGGCAGGGAAGCGAGGACTGGTTACAATTAGTGACTGCAGGATTTTAACATTTGCTCTCTAATTCCAGAGAACCCGGAACTGCCAGCAGCTAGGGAGGGCTGGGGTGGTTTTTGATGGAACTGTAGCTGAAAGTGTATGTGAAGCAGGGAGGGGACTTCCTATGTGGCTGGAGTTAGGTAAGGGAGGGGCTTCTGAGCCACCCCAAGGGTTAGATGAGGGCTGGAGTCAGGACAGAGCTGCAGCTCAACACCCCTTTGAAGCTGGAACCTTCTGTGCTTTCCTTGCAGGGCTGGGCCCTGGGGGAAAAGGACTAAGGACAGATGAAGAGAACAGACCCATGATGGGGTACAACTGCGGTAGAAGAGGAGGGGAACAAAGAGACAAGTCCATTGTTCTCAAGGTGTCTAAAGGGGGTTGAATAATCTGAATTCCAACTGAGGATATTTGCTGAATCCCTATTAATTCTATACATCGCTCACTTATGAGACTACCATATAAAGACTTGAAAATTGTTTCTCATGAGTATCTGAGTCTAGCTATAATAGTCTAGCTATTAATTGAGTCCACCCATCTGACATCGTTTCTGCTGTAGTTTTTAATCAAACAGCCAAATATTTGTCCAGAATGTGGTTTTCTTTGAAGGTATGTATAGAAGAGATGGCATACTCTGGGCTGCCTAAGGAATATTATTTTGCATTACCTGATTCAAAAGGTAAAATTCACTTTATGTACGCCTGAGAAATATTCTGCATTGATAGAATCACAGAAGGATTTTAGTTGTAAAAGACCTTTAAGGTCATTGAGTCCACCCATTAACCCAGCACTGCCAGGGCACCACTAAACCATGTCCCTCAGCACCACATCTCCACGGCTTGGAAACCCAATGAAACCCAATCCTTGGCAACCCTTTTGGGGAAGAAACGAAGACTTCTTCACATTTTAAAACTATACTAAGAACAGAGTTATCTTTCAAGACTTATTATATGAGAAATCACATTATCATCATGGAGTTGTTTAAAACATCCTTCTGTCTCATTGCAATCATTCGCATTTATTTAGTTAGAAAAAAACACAAGAATATCAAAGAAAGATTGGACATGCAGGGTGACACTGAGCCGTGTTACTAGAAACGAGGACAAGCTGTTGAATCCTCTCCCGGAGTAAAGTGCCCTCTGTTGAAGTACAGGCATAGGGGCTGCTGTAGCCAACGTCACCCCCACGTCCTGTGTGGCGCAGCCAGAAGAAACAGATGCTCAGACAGGAGGGACGGTCTGTTGCACACAAGTGACTCATAAGCGCGCTCACAGATTGCCCTCACACATCAAGGGTTTCAGCATCTAACAGGATCATGCCTCTCTCCTCCCTCCTTCCCTGCCCCATTGACCCCAACAGCCGATTCCCACCAGCTTCAAAAAGGGACAACTTGAGCAGCAGCCAGGAAGTTACAACTATTGCAGCTCTTGTTTCTGTGTTGTGTGAAGGCTTTGGGTTTTTTTTCTGGGAAGATGGAAGACTGGTAACAAAGGCTCCTATTATCTTGTGAAATACCAGTCTTAGGCAGGAATTAAATGAATAACAAAATCACAAGCGCAGATCAAGCAGTCACAACAACAGGCAAGCACAACATATAAATGTCACGATCAATCCTCTTATTCCAAGCATATCCTTTGTGAAGCACGACAAATACCATTCAACTTCTCCCCACATCCTCAGGCAAACCAAAACATCCAAGAGACGTCTGTCATTTATTCGTATTGACCAAGAAAATTAAAGCATCTTAACCATGAGGCTGGAAAATGAAGCACAGAGCAGGTGATAAAACCAAACTTCACAGCCATGGACAGCCTCAGCTGACCTCCTGGACCTACCAGGAGACACCACCAGCCCTTTTTGCCTCAAGCTCTGCTTGAGCCTCAACACTTCATTCCCCACTTAAGGGTTTGCAATGAATTATCAACAACTTGAGCTTGAATAGGATTTTAGGGATTTTGTGTATGTGTGTGGTTTGCTTTTTTTTTTTAAACTCCACAAAAGTGAGCAGTTAATTTTGTACTCATGGGGCAGAAACAACTCTAAGCAATTTTTGAAAATAAGCCAGAGACGCAGCTGAAATAAACCTCAACTGAAAGAATTAAAGCAAAACAGTAAGATGAGATAAACAGAGAAACGGGGCCTTGGAGAAAATGTTCGCTAAGAGTGTCCACCTGACCTTTAAAATCTAATCACAATTCACCAGTCCTTCTATATTTTATCCCGAGACATTTCCCTGTAGAGTCCTCTGGCAGACGCTGGTCATGTATTTGCAGAGGCCACTTAAACAATCACTTAGACCTTAGAACCTTGCGTGCATCCAGCTTAACAAAAGTGTCCTTTCATCCATCATCACAGAATCAGAAACAATCCCCGCGGAGTAAATGATGTAGTATCTTAAAAGTCACGCTGTGATAACAATGCAGATCAGGGTATACATAACATTTGAGAGTTTTACATGATTTTCAGTTTAACGATAAATATATCCATTGGCTTTACTAGGACAAGTTTGTTTGGTTAACTCCTGCGTATTAATGAGCTTACCTTCATTTAAACAGACTTTAATCCCATAAAAGTTTTCAGAAAGTTACCCAAGGTCATAACCAGTCAGGAAGGTCACCAGCTTTAAGAGACTGAATAGATTACAAAACCAGTGCGAGGCTGCGACCAGTCCCCCCTGCTCCCAAGCCCTTACACATGTTGTGTTTCTCTCCTCCAGCTATGTCCACAGGGAACCGCTCTGTTAACTGCAAAAACAAGGAGCGATGAGAACAAGGGTGGCAGGGATAGGAGGTAACCCATACCATACAAATACTACTAGCAAACCCAGACCCAGATTAAAGAAGGCAGCTCAGGAACCAGAACTTTGATGACCTTCAAGCTCATCGAGTCCAACCGTTCCCCCAGCACTGCCAGGGCACCACTAACCCATGTCCCTCAGCACCACATCTCCACGGCTTGGAAACCCCTCCAGGGATGGGGACTCCACCACTGCCCTGCCCAGCCTGGCACAGCCCTTTCACAGAAGACATTTTCTCATGTCCAACCTAAACCTCCCCTGGCACAACTCAAGGCCTTTTCCTCTTGTCCTATCACTTGTTCCTTGGCAGAAGAGCAGGACCCCACCTGGCTGCAACCTCCTTCCAGGGAGTTGTGAAGAGTGAGATGGTCTCCTCTGAGCCTCACACTGAGCCAGCTGCTGACCAGCACCACCAGGTCCAGACAGCTTTCCAGCCACTGAAGACATTCTGATGCACAGAACACGTAACAGTAATTACACCTACTGCAATTAGATCACGGCTTCTGAAATGAGTTCATTATCCCACTATGAAAGCACCACTGGATTTTTCTCCTTTTATCTCGCCTCTCACACCAGAGTCTGTTGTCAACTCTTGGAATTTAAGACAGACAAACACTTAAGCATCAGGTATGTTTATTAGACAATTTCAAATGTCAGTTTTATTAGACAATGCAAAAAGAAAAGTAGAATATTTTAATGTCCATGTTTTAATACTTCATCATCTCAAGAACCTGGCAATCACAGAAAATAAAAATAGTGTTTACAAAAGTTACAAAAGCTGCACTGCATTTGAATTACAGAAAACACGGTTAGTTGACGAGGAAGCTTTACAAAATGCAGTAACAGATTTTCAGCTATTATGAAACGTGGTGATATTGCCATGTATATGCATTCACAAAATCACCCTTGTCTTGAAATTAAGGCACTTCGGATACATAGTATTCACTTCCCTAGAGGAAAACAATTTCAGAGAAACCACAGTAAATTCTTACTGGTAGATAGTGACAGCATGCCCAGCACCGGCCATCAAAGCACCAGGTTTGTGTGAACCACTGAAGCGCTTGATAAAAATAAAAAATAAAAAAAGCACTGCATTTTTTTTTTAACCCTTACTATTTGATATCGAAAACTCATTCAAGCAAATTTACTTTTAAAGAGGTCAAGGCAGATTTCCGTGATTTGAACACTGTTAAACACCATTTTGAAAGTTAAACATTTTAAAATAAAAGCCTGTGAAGTTCACATTAAGGATTAGAGCATGAAGCCACTTCAAAAGAAAAAAACAAAGAGCAGCATTGCCTTTCTTCATTCAACGTTTACCTGCCATTTCATGAGGTACCCACCAGCCAGAGCACTAGCAAAGGAAATACAGTACAATAGGATAACTTGTCAAAGAAGCAACCTCTCTTCAAGACTTTCTAATCCTCCTTTTTAGATTGTCGTGTGTTTGCTGCCTCTATCCCAATCTGCACGCTATTTACTAACAGATCTACCACAGATTCTACAAAGGATTCTCTAATTTAAAGACAAAATTCATCTCAGCTGTTTTTCAGTCTTGAAAGCAAAATTGCATCAGTAATTGAGTAGTTTCGTAGACTTCTATTGCAGCCTTCAATACATAAATTCTAAAGAGTAAAACTACTCAAGAATCTAAGGCCGCAAGCACACAAGTATTTTAAGATGAGTTAAACACAATTGTTAGCAAAGACACTTACAGGATCAGGCACTTAAATTGTGTTATTGTTGCTGGTTCACTTCACTAATTTGGATGAAAAATGCCATTGTGTAGGAAAAGCAACTTCTTCACAAATCAAAGCAGGCCTTTATGGGGAAGGTATGTCTGCTGTAAACAACTTGGCTCATAATTAGAACAATTGCCCCCAGTAGAACTTTACAAATCAGTAGGGTCCAACAGATTCCACCCTAACTCGAGAAGAAGACACTGAGAGAACTTACACACAGCATCGTTACAAGTCTTTTCCTGCCGTGTCTTTGATGAAGCATTAACATCCCCCAAAAAACCGTCCTGTAATGTAATTCTTCTTTGACAGCCTAGACGCACTTCGGTATAACACAGAGCTACTCAGCTTTCCTCAGCACCTTGCTCACATCTGAAGTTTAACCTGAAAACATGTAACTAACCTTCCTGAAACCTGATATTCCATTCCCACTGAAGGGATGTTACATTTCCTGGACCCCGGAATGATTTCTGTACCCAGCACCACAGCGCTCAGGTAACGTTCCATACTTTTGGACCCTTTGCTCCACACAGCAATCCACAGGACAGCGTGTTGCAGTACGCTAGTACTGAGTTGTAGAGAACAGTGTAAGAGTTCATACAGCTCGGGGGGGCAAAAAGCACTGTGCCGGTGAAGCTGCCACCTCGTGTAGGGTGGGTTCTGTTACCTCCTGACACCCTCGTGGCTCTACAGGGTGAGAGTAGCTGTGAATTATCTCACACAACTATAAAACACTCATTAGTAAATGAGTGCCGTAGTAAAACGCGCTCTATGCGGGAAGTCAGCCCCGTACTTCAGAGCAAAAACCTCTTTACGTCCATTTCTCTATGGCAGAATAAAATTAAGGTGTCTTTTTCTTCACGCCTTTGCAGACCACTGAAATGTCTTCTCAAGTCAGGGTTGTATCAGAACACGTTATTACAAACCCACAATTCTCAGGATTCAACCAGTCAAAATAGTTCTAAAGTTTACTTTTACATTATGAGAATGTTTACTAGGATAATGCTATTTTAAAATATAGTGTTTTACTATGCAATCTCTTTTTACAGACAAACAAGAAATAGGAGTTGAGTAAGTAACTTTTAAAAGCCATGAAAGCTGAGGAGATAAGTCCTACCCAGCAGAACACTCACTTCTCTGCAATTCAGGCATTTCCTACATACAAATACAGAGTTGGTTACTACACTGCAGTTATAATTGTCCTGAGCATCGTTTCTTCTTCTGGGAACCTTCATAAGACATGTAATATCAGCTCTACGCAATAAAGAGGCATTAAGATATATTATTCCCAAAATATATCCACCGTTGTTGAGTAGGGACAAAGTATCTTTGGAGGGGAATTAAGATGAACACCGTAAGTGGAAGGATTTTTAACCTGCGTTTTCTTTCCTAAGGTAGTAAAAGATTTGGCATAACCTGTTTGGTTTTATGTTATCAAGAAAACCCACTAAAATTACAGTCACCCAAATGAAAAGCAAGTGTTCATTCAACTCCAATCGAAGCCAAAGTTGAACAATACAAAGTAGGACAATCTTTAGATTGGTCTATTTTGTTTATAACAGTTAAAAAACCCCAACAGATGACCAACATGACATGTATCACTGCTGGGATTAAAACAAAACGTTAATGCATACAGAGTGAAAAAAAACAAACGAGCAAAAGAGCTTATTTGGGGGACAAATGTGCAAGAGCGATTCCAGCTTTCAGGGAGTACTTTAAGAGAGCTGTCACAAGGGCCTCCTCCCTTTGGCTGAAGTGCATTTTTAGAAAAGCACGTTGTTAGGACGCGATAATGTCGAACGATGCGCGTTGCACACCCAGAGGTCTGGGCGGGCGTGCGCACGCCTCTGTTACAGATACACACATACAGGCACAGAGCACACACACGGCGACACACGCTGTCAGCATTACCAGCACCAGCGCGATGTCCTACCACTGCTCCCAGCTAAAGTCATCTCCTCTACCAAACACCAGAAAAAAGCCTAAAATAGTAAGGAAAATGACTGCATTGCCAGCCAGCACCAGGCCACAGGCTCCCCATTTGATCTGAAATGCAAGGAAATGAAACAATCAAAGCAGTTCTTGTAAGATACGTTCAAGCCAGTCATTTATATGCATTAGATAAACTAAGCGAAATCCTACAGAGAGGTGCTAAAAGCATAAAGAAAAATACAAACAACAAACAATTCAGTTTACGTGACTAATTATTCAATTAGCAACCACTCCTGTTATTAATGCTTCGACAGGCAGGCTAATAACGCTGTGTTTTACAACCAAATAATTCTCTTGCCATCCAAGTCACTAAAGCCACAGAAAATAAAACCTGGTGAAACTTTTCCTCTCCTAATTTTGTTGCGTCACAATTAAAAAGTTCGCCTTTCAAAGAAATGCCAGTAACAAGCATGGAAAACAGGATGTGGTTTTAAAGGTAGAGAGCGTTCTGTAGCAATCTACTCGACTAAATTTACTCCAAAAAGCGACAGTTACTCTTTAAAGATATAGCTATAAATTAGAGTTCCCTCTTGTGGTCACTGCTGTCTCTGCCTATGTCACGTCTACAACTTCAAAACGAAAAAACACAGCATCAGGAAAATTGCACATTATAAGGAAATTAATACCAAGCACGTAAGTTCTTAAGCAAAGCCGAAAGAATGAAGGGGAAAAAACACAACACAAGAACATTGTTGTGTAGTTTGGGAGATAAGACCAAGGAGTTCCTTGCCTTGCAAAAGAAACGTGACAAATATCTCACCACTGAAGAGCAGCTCAGAAAGCTAAGAGAAAAGAAGCTAGCAGAATTTCCTCAGACTTCCAGGGGACAAAGCGTGAGCTTGGGAAGCACTATGAAAACCAGAAGGGTAGCTCTAAAAGTTTGCCCTTTTATCTTTTAACTGATAATACACTCCAGGCACCCTGTTTTCAGCAGCCTAAGTGGAGGAAGCAGGCATTCCCAGAGCAAAATAAGGAAGTTGTCGCAAGAAGTTGCAAAAGTTGATGAGACAAAGAGGCATGAAATGTAGCAGGAGATAAAATCTTGGACAGGACCAAAACAAAGCTGGAAAGAAATCCTACTAAAGACTTCTCAGTCATGCAAGTCTTTTGCTCAGCTCAAAAAGCAGACAAAATTTCAACAGAGTGGTTATTTTCATCAGAATCCTGAAACAGCACAATAATGACATGAAAGGCAGGATTTACAAACAGCAACAGCATGCTTAAAGATTACACTCGGTAAGCGGTGTCTTAGTAAAAATCAGCGAGCAGCACTTACCGCTTCAACCCGGGCGAGGATTATAGGAAATCCAAACGCAGAAACAACGATCCCGGTTGTGAAGAAATACGCCAGTTCTCTGCAGGCGCTGCTGGCCGCGTCGCTGTCATCACTCACCCTCTTGGCGATGAAGTGGGGAATGGGGCAGATGAAGTAGAATATTAGGACAAAAAGAGGCCAGTAGACACTGGGAAGGGGGAAAAAGGAAATACGCAATCAGTTTAGGTGGACGCTTCAATAGAAAATATATTCTTTTTAGGAAAAATAATTGTCATTAGTTTGTGGTTTGAAAAGTGGGTTCTGTTTTTTATGTATTATTTAAGCACAAGCTTGCACCCAAAGAGGGAATCCCACCTCGTTTTCCCTGCATACTGGCACAACCGCAGCCTTGTGCAGAGCACGATCCACCTTCTCACAGGACCAAGTGTTAATTGATGTTACGTTTACATCACCCCCCAGCACCACCTCGCAAAAACAACAGTAACCACATAGGGCACAGGAAACACAGGCAAGCGGGACAGGAACCAGGATCTTCCCAAATTAGAGGGATTCTGGAGCACAAACAAGCTGACTGTGATGACACACCCTTGCACTCTCATCTCTGAGAGAGCTGCCAACAGCTTCACCTGGATTTTTAAGGATAATAAACATCCCAGGTGGAGTCTTGTGGTAGGATGGTTGGTTAAAGAAACTGGGAATCACAGAATGGTTTGGGGTGGAAGGGACCTCAAAGATCATCTAGTCCCACCCCCCTGCCATGGCAGGGACACCTCCCACTAGACCAGGTTGCTCAAAGCTCTGTCCAACCTGGCCTTGAACACCTCCAGGGATGGAGCATCCACAGCTTCCCTGGGCAACCTGTGCCAGGGTCTCACCACCCTCGAAGCAAGACTTTCTTCCTAATTTCTAATCTAAACCTCCCCTCTTCCAGTTTGAGCCCTACACGAGGTTAAAAATGACTGCGTAGCGACGGCACCGCTTTTCCTGAGAAAACATAGAGCGGCTTCAGACATTTTTTAAAGGGAAATACAAGGCGAAGGAGGTGGCATTTAACCCCAACAAACTGCCCCGCGTCAAGAGCCAGAAAGCGGGTGACTGCTGGAAGCCAACCAGAGCCAGGCAGCTCAATTAAAAGAGATTAACACCTCCAATTAATCAGAGATGAAGTCAGGAAACGAAGCCGGCCCGCTCACCCGTAGTACTCCAGGGCGCAGCCCAGCATGAGGAACGTCAACCCGATGGCTCCGCTGAAGGAAAGGCCCACGAGAGCTGCAACGGCACAAGGCGGGCGGTGAGGCGGGAGAGCCGCCTCACCCGCTACCGGTCACCCCCCTCACGGGGAAGCGCAACCCGGGGCCGCTCCGCTCCCTCACGGGAAGCCCCGGCCCGGCGGCGGGGAAGCGCAACCCGAGACCGCTCTTCTCCCTCACNCGGGAGCTCTCGGTACCTTTGATCCCCGCCATGATGGCGACTGGCGAGCTGAGGTGGCGGCGGAGCGACTTCCGCCTCCGGCGCCGCTTGGCCCCGCCCACTTCCGCGTCACGTGAGCGGGGCCGCCTTAAAGGGCCCTTCCCGCCCTCCGGGCCCGCCCGTCGCCATGGTGACGGGGCGGTGTGTCCCTGTCCCCGGCTTGGCCTCGGGGAGGGCTTTTGAGGCGTATACGCACACGAACGGGTGTATTTGTATACGTGGTGTAAATATATGTGTGCGCAGGCACGACTGAAATACATAGATGTGCTTTTGGGCAGCCCCCGCCCAGCAGTCGCTGCCGGTTTGCAGGGTGCTTCTGAAAACCCCTGTTTTCACCCCAAAACAAAAAAGAGACCCAGGTGACTGCTTGTCTCAGGTTCACCGCTCTGCTAATGTGTGTCCAGAAAGGCGCGGCTTTTTTGGAGCATTGTTTTTCAAGCCTTAGATTTTTGAGAGCCTGTTTTTGACCCAAAACCAGCCTTTTTGAGGGAGATTTTCAAAGAATCATAGAAGGGTTTGGGTTGGAAGGGACATCAAAGATCACCTAGTTCCACCCCCCTGCCATGGCAGGGACACCTCCCACTAGACCAGGTTGCTCCAAGCCCCGTCCAACCTGGTCTTGAACACCTCCAGGGATGGAGCATCCACAGCTTCCCTGGGCAACCTGTGCCAGTGTCTCACCACCCTCGCAGTGCAGATCTTCTTCCCAATTTCTAATCTAAACCTCCCCTCTTCCAGTCTGAACTCATCACCCCTTGTCCTATCGCTACAAGCCGTTGTAAAAAGTCCCTCTTCAGCTTTCTTGTAGGCCCCCTTCAGATACTGTCTCCCCAGCGCCTTCTCTTCTCCAGGCTAAACAAGCCCAATTCTCTCAGCCTGTTCTCAGGGGTTCCAGCCCGCTAATCATCTTCATGGCCTCCTCTGTACCTGCTCTAACAGGTCCATGTCCGTCTTGTTTTGTACAACTGTTTGGATATGCCTCCCCAGGAGGATTTTCTTTAGGTATCTCCCATCTCTTACTATTAGTTCTTTCATATCTTCTCTGATACAGACTTTTTTTCCAATTTCATTAATTAAATCGAAATTTTGAGCCACAAAGGCTGTCCAGTAAAACAGCAAGCTTAAGTAGCTAAATGCTTTGAGTGAAAATTTTGTTAGGTGCTACCTTTCCTGACTTGTTTCAGTCCCTGAAGTGTCATTAACATTAGAATAGCAAGTGACAAGTTGTTTCCATAACTTTTTAAATTGGGAAAATCCCCTGGAATGCCAACCTGTGAATTACCCTATGGCATTAGCCACCACTTTAAAACCATGACAATCGTTAGTGACCACCATTCATATCATGGGAACAGATACTCTTATATCTCACACGTTAAAATAATGTATGATTTTAACATCGTGGTCTGGCCACAGTTTGTGAGCAGTGACTGAATTCAGCATTTCCGGGCTTATTTTGAGATAGACAATGATGGAGAGACCCTTTTGCTGTAGCTTGTTTGCTCTTGAGGAAATAAAAGCTCTAGAAAAACAAGTATTTGTCTCTAGAGAGAGTAATTTATGGCCACCTTTACGCGTACCACAGAGATCCCACCCACTTCTGTGCTAGAACAACAGGCAGAGTGTTAGTCGTGAGATGCTGTAGGCAAAAGAAGTCTCCATTTGGATTTGTTGTTGCTTATCCAGCACTTAGAGAGAAGCCTCTCTGAACTGTGTTTCGGGCAAGAAGGTAAAGGGTTTCTCGCCCCCGCCCTGACAAGCACAAAACATACCTGAATATGTTAATTTGAGCTTTTTAATGTATATACAAATGTTTTAGACCAGTCACAATTTCATTGAGTATATACTGTATTTACAAAAATTACAATAATTTAGTCAAACAGTAAACCTGAACATTGATAACCTCTGTCACTACCAGATATGACAAGAATTTTTTTTTTAGTTAACTATTGTGATATACATACGTCCTAATACTTTCATGCATCCATAAAAACATTAGGGATGGAAGTAATCAAAGCTTAAGTGGGGTAGGGTTTCTTTTGGTAGATAAAGTTTAACGATGGATTTGTACTTTGTGAATGTATGAGTATCCAGAGTTATATGCCATGACAAACTCCATACAAAGCTAACGTAGTTTTCGTCATTAAAAAAGTACATTATAGTAATGAGATCCTTTTTATTATATAGGCATAGGTCACAATATCTACAAATGTGAATGAGAAACAATAAATCAACAAATCACAGGAACATGATTCACATTCCAGTTATCTCTTTAAATAAGACAAGCACATACTGGATCAAAACATTAATAAATAACATCCAGTTTGTTACTATTATCTTAAGGTCTTTTATATAAAAGGAGACCTATGTGTTGGTTTCACATTTTCAATTAATGGTAGTAATTAATGGACCAATACAACAGAAGGATGACTTCTATACAGAAAGCAATGTACTTTGACACGCTGTCTTTGCGGTAAAAGTTTTGCCACTTGAAAATGTAAGTGCAACAACAAGTGGATTGTCTTTAAAAACCACCAGCTTTAAAGACTCGCATCAGATGGCAACCTGTTCCTTATGCAATAAACACAAATTATTTCCTGCCTTCCTCCTGAACGTACCTGCCCCTTCCAAGCTCAAATACAGATACAACGTGTTGGTAAATAAACCGATAGTTTTAGTTATTCTATGGAGAGACCAGAATTTGGGGTGAAGAGCTTAACTTGCTTTTTAGCTAGGAAAGACGCTTCAGCTTTAGCATCAGAGATATCTCCTTGTGATGTTATTGCTTTGGTCCAATATAAGCTTTTAAGAGAATCAATTTGCACTGTGTTTACCTCAAAGCTCAGACCTGGCCCACAGATGTCTACGTGACAGAGTGTACACTGTGATCCAAAAAGTGAAGTTGCAACAGGTTGTATTCTGCTGAGAGCCTTTGCCAATTGCTCTGAAGCTGATAAAGGCATGGAGGTGATACAAGTGGGCTGGAAAAGGTCTTCTGAACCCTCAGGAGGGGAAGTTTTACCTTATAGACTGGGAAGTTTCTAAAACTTTGCAGTAGAGTTTTGCTTTGTTGATATTTTGTCTGTTTGATGGTTTCAAGCTAATGCTGAGAACTTCATGGGAAACGAAGTACATGCTCATTCCTCACCTTCACAAACATGGATTCACCCTTCCCCCCAATTCCCTGTTCCCCCGGAACTGCTGTTTAACAAACCAACAAGGTGCTATTAAACATCGATTCCTTGTTCCTCGCTTTCAAAGACACTTGCTCCGTAAAGCTGAGGGATTTCTTCTGCACATTTCACTGCTGGACTGTGAGGTGAAGTACAGTATTAACACGTAAAGCAGCAGTCAGCTGCCACACTGATCTAACCCAGGATTCAGCCCTGTCTCTATTCAGAAATAACACATAAAATGAGCACTTGAGCAGTAAGTGGTGACTGTTAAAAGTGTGCCTAAACCACAGCCGAACACTTAAATTTGATAAAGTTTGATCCAAACCTAGGAAGAAAGTACATCAAAGCTTGGGCTTCACCAGGTATTGAACTCAACTGAAGTGTTGCCATATCATGTATCACCAAAAAAAAAAAAGTAGGAAATCCACCAGCTACACTGTGTTGGAGAGAAAACAATTCCACCTTTTCCTAGAATGTGTTCTCTCTCACCCCACTTGAATCCAAATTAAAATACAAAAGTTACAAGAAACTGTAACCCCGTGGCTCTCATGTGGCAAGCCAGGTGGCTAGAGTTCCTCTGAGCTTAGGATTCTTGATACAAGTATAAGGAAACCTCTCTCTTGTTCTTCATTATAAGTATTAGGCTCTTTGTTTTCTGAAACTTCTGAATTTCCAGCCAGAGTTTGGTTGATCCGTGACATTTGTGACAAGAGACTATATAAGAACTAGCACAGGTCTGCAGTGGAGTCTGAGAAAGTACCTAATACAAGGGTTTTTGTCCTTGGTTTTCAAATTCTGACCAGGCATCATTTAGCTCCATAAATATCATCTTTGCATATTGTTCATATGGCTGCCCAGTAGCCTGGAATAAAAACAGAGAGAGGGACATCACATCTTCCAAATCAGACCACAGCAAGCTGACATTGAGCGGTTTGATTCTCAAGCAGTTTTCGTTCGCTTTCCATGCATGGTTTTCATTTATTCTCTGGCCAGAATAAGATACTGTTGGGGGCTGCTTACCTTATTCTCAGCTTATGAATTTCTTGGCTCTTTCAGCTCTTCTGCTCCTCAGAGCTGGTAACCTCCCCAAGTGTGATAAAGCACTGGAGTCCCAAGGACAAAAGAAATTAAACCTAGGCTTTGCAAGAGGCATTTCACCTGCACTGAAGGGAAAGAGCTGCCACCTGATGGAGTTCCTTGATGAAAGCAGAATACCTGCAAGCCTCTGGGCAGCCCACATCTTCTCAAGCCTTGCCCACTGTCCTGAAACTCTCAGGGCCTCCTTTTCCTTAGGAGTGGAGGCCTCATCATCCCCACCAGGTTTCCCAGGTGGTGTCATTGCACTCTGATGGGCAAGTGTAAGCAGCAAGACCACAAGTTGGATAAATAGATAACCTGATTCTTCTCTTTTAGAAGTTTGTTTTTAAGACTCCTGTCCCTTCATGTGCCTGTATCACACCCACATCTCCTTCAGCAGGCACAATATTCTGGACTGCTGTTCAGCACCAGTATGGCCCAGAGTCAAAGTGAGGGCCACAAAAACTGGAGATCTGAATCTCTGTTGCTCAGAGCAGCATCTACCAAGCAGAGTCTTGGGGCTGGGAATGGATAGAGTTCTTGCTTTTCAGAAACTGGCAAAAATATTGAACAACTACTTTCTGCAAAGCCGTTTGCGCCAATAAATGAAGCGATTGTGTTCAACACTACGATTGAGAGAACAGTGACAATTTCTGAGTAATGTGGACTGAGGAAAGCCTTACCTTGTCAGGATGAACGACAAGCACTGCCCGCCGGTAGACCTTTTTCACCTGCTCTGGTGTGACAAGATCTGCCATGCTAACAGGTTTCCACTTGGTCTCCCCTGCCCATAGGACTGTATGCATTGTAGACAGCAGGGCTCTTATGTTTCTCTCCTTCCCTTCAATCCATTCCAGGACCTGGAGAGAAGAATGTGAGTCTCAATTTATGCCCTACATTAGATATCCCTGTAGGAAAAAGTGCCTTCATTTGAATAGCAATGATGCCAAAGAGCATCTTACACTTCTTTCCAGGCTTTAGAAAACCTTTGGAAGATATCTGTCAGTCTCTACTTTGTCATTTATTTTTATATCACTGCTTAAAAGTTAAGACACACCTTGAGCAACACCCCTGCCAAAAATACTGAGTTGGTAACGCTTATGAACAGTCATTAGATTGAATAGTCAAAAGATACATGAGATGTTTAACCGTGTGGCTCCTTAGCAAGTTTAACTGCATGCCTAAAGCAAGCTCAACTAGAACTATGCTGTGGAAGTGCATCTTTTGAGCACGTCTAGAGTTAAGTCTTCTAATGTAAGTATAATGGAGGATTTTGTATTTCAAATGTAGAGCAGGACAGGCCGAATTTCCTTCCACTCGTAACAGTGGAATCTGTTTGGCAGTTTGAGGAGAGATGAGAGAATTCCAAAGCAAGCAAGATTAATGAGACACAGGATTTATTTAATTAGCTACGCCTGCTAATCAGGGCTGGAGTGATGTGGAAGACCAGCGGCCCTGTTGGTAACCCAGAGCAAGACGCTGTTTGTCATGGTTTAGGTTGTTCTGGTTTAGGACAGAAATGTAACCGTGGAGTTTTAAATCTATTCCAAAGGATGTTCATATCTCCAGAGAAAGCATGAGATTTTATTATATGAACAAACAGCGGGAAGTTCTTGCTTTCTGCGCCAAGGCGATCTCACCATGGGGAGAACATCCCTTATTTCACCAAACCCTGGGGGCTGGCAGAAGGACTAGCAGAGATGGTCACTGTTCTTTTGACAGTTTCAAGCTATTGGTGAGAATTTCACGGGGACTTTCAAGTCATTGACGAGAACATCTTCATTTGCAAGCAGCTATTTCAGAACGGTTTTTATGAACTCTCCACTTTTTCTAAGTAGTATCTCTCATTGTGATGAGATAGGGGAGATTCTTCCACATATCCCCCAACGCCTGCAGTTTATGACTTTGCCTTTCTGGTGACACTAGCCCACTGCTGTCTGGCACATGAACGGGGACCACAGCAGTTTGTGATGGTGTCAAGTTTAGACACCTACTTTATGGAATGCAAGCACGAGAGATAGCTCATGGTCCTTGGGATCCAGGGGCTGCACACTAAAGTAAGTGCTAAAGCAGGAGGAGACCTTCTGGCATTAAATGATCTGAAAGATTTTGCTCCATTGCCTCATGTGCAGGACAGCTGGTGGCTTACTGTCCCCTCCACCTTCCACGCTTTCAGCATGATGAGAACGAAAGACACGTTGAACGATTGTAAGAGCAGAAACAAGAACATTGCTCACTTTCAGTTTTTCAGGGTCCATCTCCTTAGCCATTTCTTCTTTTCTCATCTCAGCTATTGTTTTGGGGCCCTTCTTGTCCTTGTGAGCATTAAAACCTTGGCCAGATAATAGATCTTCAAAATCTGCAGACACTTTTGGTTTTGCATCTTGAAAAACAAAAAGATTTGAAGTTGGTATCACAGTACGGGTTTATTTAGCGCTGCTTTTCTACCCAAGCCACCCCCCGCACTTATCACTATAACAAGCTCCCAAGCAACAAGCTAATGAGTGTGCAGGTGCTCACAAAAGAGGTGTAATAGGCTAACATTACTTTTGAATTATTATTATTCAAGCCCATTTAGAATACAGGATTTCCTAAATGCTGTGAGACCAGGCTGAGAGAATTGGCGTTGTTCAGCCTGGAGAAGAGAAGGCTCCAGGGAGACCTTCTGGTGGCCTTGCAGGGCTTCAAGGGGGCCTGCAGGAAGGATGTGGAGGGACTGTTTATCAGGGAGTATAGTGATAAGACAAGGGTTTTAAACTGGAAGGGGGTAGATTTAGAACAGATATAAGGAAGAAATTATGCACGGTCGTGAGACACCGGCACAGGCTGCCCAGGGAAGCTGTGGATGCTCCATCCCTGAAGTTGTTCGAGGCCAGGTTGTTTGGGGCTTGGAGCAACCTGGTCTAGTGGGAGGTGTCCCTGCCATGGCAGGGGGTTGGAACTAGATGATCTTTGCAGTCCTTTGCAACCCAAACCATTCTAAGATTCTAACTATTAGCATACTTCAGAGTCCAGGACAGAACAACTAGTGTTGCACTTGATACACCATCAAGCAATCATCACGACTTACTTGCTTAGACCCTAACCTGTTAAGGTGTTTGAGCATTAAAGCAATATCAGAAGGAGCAACCCTTGTGGATGCTGAACTCTTACCAACATTAGCCGGTCCTTTTCCACGTTCGTTTTGTGCTCCTGGCATCGCTGAGAAGCTCACGTTGTAATTGGGCTTGTTCTGGGGAGAGGCATGAGGCATGCTCGGCTGGGCTTTGGGCTGTGCCTGCTGCCAGCCATAGCCGGCTCCTTGCTGCCAACCGCTGCCACCCATGGGCTGTGGAGAAGGCTTCTGCGGCGAGGGGGGGAATCCTCCACCCATGCCTGTCGGCGTGGTCGGTTTGCTGGAAAACGAAGGGCCACCTGCAAAGTATGGGGAAAGGATTGATGGTAGACATTAGCAAACAGGATACTGACCTGCCTTCCAGAAAGGGAACCTCAACAAAGTCCCCCAGGCAGCTGGCTTCTATTTTCAGCTCTGCCGCAAACTTATTTTTTGCAATGTCAAGAAAAGCCCTTCCATTTCCCCATCACTGCTCTGTAAGCTGCTTAAAAGACAGCACTTGCCTTTGAAGATGGCACAGGAACTGGAGTAGTGGCTTGTTGGGGAAACGTAGAGAAAGCTACATGCAACTAACTGGCAACCAGAGCTGCTGTGTGTCATTGTGGTGGCAACATCAAGCCGACGTGTTGAAATAGTATCTCCTTATGCTGTGCTGATGTCCTACTATCACCCAGGGTTCTGTGTTTCAGCACCTTATTACTTTAGGGGATGTTCCTCTGGCTCAGTTCGTGGTGGGAGGTATGTGTTGACCATGCTTTATTATTGGAGACTAACATCCACACTCAACTTTGAGCTCTGAAACCTGTTGGTGAAACTGGATCGAGTGCTTCTGACTTAGTCGTGAACGATAAAAATGTGGTTAAATACCCTGTGGGCGCCAAGTCGTTTGTTTTTAAAACTCCCCAACTTTGCGGCAGAATACGTGTTTGAAAAGCACCTCGATGGCTCTGACAGGGGTCTTGGCACACTTTTTATTTTGCTCCTGCAGAGCAGCCAGGGATCCAGCAGAGGGAACTGGGAAACCTGATTCCAGAACCATGCTGCTACTGACGCAAAGGAGAAAACAAACATCAGATAAAACCACAATGGCTTGCAAAGAGCTGAGGGCCGTGACAAAGGGAAGAAAAATCTATTTACCACGAGTCAGTGAAGCCCACATGCTGGGTTTTAAGGAAAAGATAAGTAATTTGTCTGAACAGCCTTTTTAACGCTGGGATTGAGGGATTGCTGAGTGTTTCCTGAGATGAAACAAGGAGAATGTGCTTGTCTGAGCAGTCAAGCAAAGAGTCCTTTGTAGGCAAGTGCAAATGACTCCTACCTTTAGACAGTACAGCAAATTAGAGGCAGATTAGTGAGGTTCCACAGGTTTCCTCACAAAGGACAAAAATGAGTCAAGTCTAGAAGGAAACAATTCCCCAAGGACCCCAGAAGCTTTGAAGAGCCAAAGGCTGCTCCCAGGCACTGCTCCAAGGTCTGTAGCAACACTTTGGTCGGAGTTAAACACCAAGCAACCTCAGCCAGAGGCTGTTAGACTTACACGACAGAGGTTGCGCTTTGCAATCCACTCAGCCTGCTGAGGTCCAAACAAGTTGTGAGCAGCTTTTTTGATGGAGGATCAGTAAAAACACCGATTTGTGAGAGCTTACAGAGAAGCAGGCAGCAGGGAAAGCTTGAAAGCAGCACTGGCAGGCGGGTAGCTTGAGAGGACCCATAGAACGCTTTGTCACATCCCAAGCTGTTCATCCTATTTCTCCAAAACGGAGCTGGTAATTCTATTTATTTATTTATTTTAGTAAGGTCTGCAAACCTGCTAAACTTGCTCCAAGAGTCCCCAGATCAGCAAACGGATCCAGTGTTTGGGGTTTAGGCTGATGAGTGGGAGTGCTGTGGAGGGATCCGGTAGGGCTGGTGGCAGCTGACTTACTTCCCACTCCTAGGCCACCTTAAAAAGAAAAAATAAGTCAGTTTTTACCCATATTTTACATGAGCGAAGCTCTTACCCAGTGCTGTCACATGATGTTAGAAGACTGCTGTTAAAATTAAGTGTACTATTGTCGGGTTCCTAAGCAGTCTCGACTCAGCGTTGGCCCAGACTAGTTGCACACCCACTCACAATTAGGCTCAGCAACAAGAATGTTCCCTAGACTGTCTGTGGTGATGGAGTAATTATGACAAAATGATATATTTTAAGAACTACAAGCCTTCAAGGAAGCAACTTTTGGTAGGACATACAGGCTCTCCAAGGTTAGAAAAAATCATGATGTTATTTAGTGGCATCCTAGGAACGCATAGCACTTGCAAGGTCCTTCTTGTGGTTCTGCACTGGAATGAAGCACAATTCTGTGCACCCTCACTGAGCACCTGTCCTGCTTCAGGCCCTGGTTTCTTGAGGAAAGAAATCCAGATTTTTGAACAGAAGGAGTTTGGTAGTCTTTAGCCAGATCCATACCTGGGTGGCTGGGAGACCAGGACAACAGGCACAGGCTGCAGTTCGGGTGAGACTAACTAAAATCCCAGTTGAACCTTTGTTATATTAATGAAAGTGATAAGCAGCAGAAAGAGGAACCTGTTCTCTGCGGTCATCAGTAACATTTTTCCCCTGCCTCTCCTCTCTCAGGGATCCTTAGGGGTTTTTTGTTACATGTCCTGAATTTTTATGACACATACCTGGTTTGTTGGGCCAGTCCCAACCACCGGAAACATCTGGTTGTATGGAAACTGTTGGTGTGCTAGAAGCTGAGCAGAATGATTACATATAAATATCTCAAAGTGGTACAGCAAACCCGACATCACCCAGCATCTAGGAAGAGCCGGGGGCAAGGAGCAGGAGGCAAAGAATTGCGTCCATCTACCATGTGCCAGTTAGAAGTGAACTCCTCCTCCACGATGGGCGTTACAAATTTAATGTTTTTTCCTTATATTATACAGAGGTAAGTAGGTAAGTGCAGGAGGACACAGATTTACAGTGTTCATTTTATGGTAGCTTTGGTCTGAGGCTTTATATACCTACTTATAAAAGCCTCACCCCCAGAATAACACGATGGGGGGGGTTGTTTTTCAGAATACATCTTAACCCAAGGAAATATTCTACACTCAAAGAGCAAGGATGGAGAAAACCAGTAAAGCAAAGCAGCTGGCACAGATGTAAACCAGAAAGAACACACACAGTCCTTCCTTCAAGCCTGTATCAAAGTCTGTACATCTAGCAGCTCACCCTGCTGGCATTTCATTATCTGTAGACACTAGCACAGTAATTTAATACCTCATCATGCTGGGAGACCATTTAAATTCTTTTCATTAGTGCAGCCAGCTCCAAGCGTGGCCCAACCATCTTATTCACAGAGTTAATATCCAATACCCGAGTTTGGCAAAGCAAGGACACGAGCGGTGCCAGCAGCACACTGCTTCCCTCCTTGGTCGTTTTGGCTTTCCAGTGAGGCTGTAGCACCCAAGGGACGTGTGTTAGGTGATCAGACACAAACAAATTGATATCTGAACGTGTTTCAGAGAAGGTTACAACATTAAAATTTTGGTGTGTGGTGGGGAAGGGGACAACTAAGGGACATTTCAAACAAAGAGAAGAAAAAGTCCCATAAAGACCAGAAAAAAAAATCCTTCTCTTCAAATAAGAGTTAAATTCAACTGTGAATTTGGCCCGGGTTACTATCAGAACTAAAGAAAGCAGATGCCTGCAACTAAAATCACCAAAGGACATGTGTTTTCTTTAGCAGGCTTAATATGCCATGCTCTATTTAGCTCAATTAATGGTAATTTGGTTCAAACAAGACCTCAGAACCACAGGAATATGCAGTCAGACATCCCACATGGTCTCTGTTTTCATGTATACAAATAGCTTAATTATTTAAGTAAAAGACTTGAGCAAAACTAGTCTCATCCTACCACACTTCAAATTATGAATGTGCTTTAAGTCAGGAGACAAAAAGCTCTTTCCTGTTTAGTGGGGTTTCTGTGGTTTAGAGGCATTTTATGGTAAGCACCAGTTTGTACTTAATGGCTCCATCACTATTTCAAAGCAGCATTTCATGGTTACTTAAATACGCCGGAAGAGCCTCGCTTTCTTACCCATGTGAAAGGGATCACTGTGCACAGTTGGTGAAGGACTTCTTGTTGCTTGAAGGAAAGGATCACCAGGGACAGCTGATGAACCAAGAAAGGAACCCAGGAGGTCTGGACCAGTTTGCTTAGGGCTACTTCCAAATGGATCAAAGGCAGCAGCTGTAAAAAAGCATATTTGAGAAAACTAAGTCATTAACTTGTACAATAAATGTGCTTCAGGGAAAAGACACTGGTGTGTGAAGAATAAAACCCTAATACCTGCAGATACCAAACAGGAGACAGCATGTGACTGTGGGAAAGCAGCTGGAAAGTATCAGTCCCCCAGCCAAATTCTAGAGGCCCTAGAGAGCCACATGACCTGGTCACAGCAACACATTTGTTGATCCCATCTGTCTTTTCCAAAGAAAAGAGCTGAATTTAGGAGCAGTCAAAGTGAGTATTCCGATACTTGGACACTTCAGATGAAGTTCCAGCTTGCACACACTGCCAATACATAAGTGGACGGTGAAGGACAGCCTGGAGCTTGGAGTTGGTGCCTTGGTGCAACTCCTGCTTCCTCTCAAGAGCTGAACGCCATCCAAGCTGATTTTTAGCCTGCCAAAGGTCATACATGTCAAGGACCGTCTTTTAGAAATAGCTTTGGAAAATAACTGGTATCTTTCCTAACTAGCATTGTGTGCTAGAAAAAGCCAGTTCATTCTTAAACTCCATTTTTGATCTCTTTGTTTCGCCTACTGGCTTACATGTAAAAATCCCAACAAGCTCAACCAACAAAAGAAGCCCTTGTGAAGCCACTCAAGTTCTTACTTGCCAACAAGTTTAAGGTAAAGAGCTTCCTGATGAGAGATGTAATATCTACTACTGCAAGAAAGATACAATCCTGAGAAGCTATGCACTGTGTTAATGATGCTACTCGTTACTTCTGTTACTCATTGTTTAGGATATTTAATAAATTACTAGTCTTCACCTATCTAGCAAGCTCTTATCCTTGCTTTCCTGAATAGGGACAGTTAAGCCGTGTGGTACTTTTCTCCTTGAAGCACCAACCTGGCTCTACAAAGCTCGACAACAATAGCCAGGAGTCTTTTCCCGACACTGTTGCTGCACCTCTGTCCTGTGAGACGTCCCTTCCCACCCCCGGGCCAAAGGTCTTGGACTGAGCGTATTACAGCCACAGCAAGATGAACCTTCTCCATATAAATGTGCATGATTTCTTCCACTGAAACTTGTATTCTTCGCTCCTCTCCTGCCTCCAGTCCTCAGGCTCCATCTCTTCCCTCCCTTTCCAAGTCTCAGTACAAGTAGATTGTATCTATGGGATAGCATTACATCAGCACAGCCTGGAGAAGAGACCTTCTTGTGGCCTTGCAGGACTTCAAGGGGCCTGTCAGAAAGATGGGGACAATCTTTTGAGCAGGGCCTGTTGGGACAGGACAAGGGGGGATGGTTTGAAACTAAAAGAGAGAGATTTAGACTAGAGAGAAGAAAGACATTTTTGATGCTGAGGGTGGTGAGAGCCTGGCGCAGGTTGCCCAGAGAGGTGGTGGCTGCCCCATCCCTGGCACCATTGCAGGTGAGGTTGGCCGGGGCTCTGAGCAACCTGCTCTAGTTGCAGATGTCCCTGCTCACTGCAGGGGGTTGGACTAGGCCTTGAAAGGCCCCTTCCCACTCAAACCATGCTATGATTCTATAACTCCTCCTGTCCCTTTCACTTTGAAAAACACCACAGGCAGATCTGGAGTTGGACTGTACTAGCAGATGAACCTCCCCAAGCCTGCAGGGTTTTTCTTCTAGCTGAGAAAGGAGGGCTCAAGAAGAGTCTTCAGAAATCAGCTGCACAGCCATCCTGTGGTAGATGCTACCGGTGTCAGCCCCAGCATCGCCCACACCTGCGCCTCCTTAACAGAACGAAAAAAATACCGTTTGTGTACGAGAAAGTTGGCAGGTGTTGCAAATGCTTTAAGTTATTAGTTGCTGAGAAGCAGTTAAGTACGCGTACTGTGCTCTTTGAAGCGGGTACATGCTGACATCGTCAGCTCTTAAACTGTAACATAAAGGATCAGGCCAAAGCAAACACAGGGAGGTTGTGCAGCTCCGTGCGGCGCAGGGTCCTGCTGCCAGATCCAGCTGCTTGTTCAACATTTTGCCTTTGGCCAAACCAACCGTCTATTCCTGAGGCCCTCAGCGAAGCTGAGCAACTTGGATTGGGCTCTTCACCTGTCTGCTTACAAATGATTTGCACTTGCTCTCCTCTGGTCACTGAGCCCTCCAAAAGACCCTTCTTTCTAGTATCTATTCAACCACTCCTTCTGCAAGTCTGATCTCAACCTGTTTTTGAAGAAACAGAAGATCTTCTCACATTGCCTGTCTTTTCTGTGGAAAGACCAGAAACAGCCACATTCAACAGCCAACATCAACTGTGTAGCCATATTTCATAGTTCAGGATCAGTATCATAGCTCCAAACCTCCTGAAGTTAAAAGACACATTAAATCCAAACTGCTGTGGGGCTACCCAAAACCTAAGAGGCTTTTGGTTTTTTTTAATGAATACATATTCTCCTCACATGCATTATTGCACACGTAGTAAGAGCAAAACTAATGATCCCCAGGACCTGTCAGTGTAAGAAGGCAGCCAAATGCGAGCTCCTGTAGAGACTTCAGGGAACAAACTAGATGTGTTCATGACTGTGAAGATGCACCAACGCCTGTCTCAGAGTAGAGGAGCTGTCTGGCCTCTGGGGATCCCTCACAGCTCTTAATTTTCATTAAATAAGTGTACCCAAGAGGAAACCAACAGCCCAGAGCAGATCACCCAGGTGGGATTCCCAGTGTGCCCCACCAAGTCACGCACTAGGCACGGCCACTATTACCTTCTCCTACCCTTGGGGACGGGGATGGGGATGCCGAAGCTGCAGAACGCCGAGGAGTTGACTGCACAGATCCAGGTCCCCCCACATGGAAGACATCCTCAGCAGCGGGCTGTCCACTTTGACTCTGGGAACTTGTCCCACCAACCCCAAACAAATCACTCAGCAAGTCTGAGTTAGAGGGGGCAGCAGTGGGCTGCGAGGGAAAACTCTTGCTCATAGGGCTACCATCCAGGCCCAGCAGGTCCACATCTTCAGGTGGAGGTGGTGCTGGAGGCTCTTGCTGCTTTTTGCTGTGTTTTGGTGTCCCGTGAGGCTTGTCACCGCTGGCATTACTGTGCTGACTGGAAAGGGACAAGAGTTCGTCATCTGACTGTTCGCTTTCCTCATGCACCAACGCTGCTCGATCCTCTGAGGTGGGGTGAGAGCTACTTTTGTCAGATTTCTGATCTAAATGATGATTAAAAATAAAATTAGGTAGCTGTTAGTTTTGTCATCATAAAGGTCCCATAAAAATCAGCTTACAAGCAGAACAAAAACCGGCTGAGAATATCAGAGCAGTGTTTTGCTAGATTTTAAAACAAGAGTCCTTTGCAAAGATTAAAGTAAGGTCTTTGCTGGTCTGTATTGTAAAGAGCCAACTCTATTGATCAGGAGACAGAGATTCATTGACTCTCCTCAAACCTGAGGAGTCAGCACGTGTAATGCCCAGAGATACAAACTGGGTCAGGACCAAGAATCCAGGATGATCTCCAACTGTGCCTCAAAATCCAGGCACAATCAGGCTCATTATAAAGGAGTCACTATATGAGCCACCCTCCTAGCTGTGCCCACAAGGATCTCTTACACCGGGGTCCTACCTAACGTGGCACTGATGCCAGAGGAGGAACGCTGCATTTGGCAGAGCTGTGAGATTTTCCAGGTGTTCAGCACTTCTAACACAACAGCACGCTGGCTTGGATCAGCACTAGTGGGGTCAGCAGGACTAGGGCAGGGATCATCCCCCTGGACTCAGCACTGGGGAAGCCACACCTCAAATCCTGGGGTCAGGTTTGGGCCCCTCACTCCAAGAAGGACATTGAGGGGCTGGAGCGTGGCCAGAGAAGGGCAACAAAGCTGGGGAAGGGTCTAGAGTCTGGTGTGGAGCAGCTGAGGAACCTAGGGTAGTTGAGCCTGGAGAAAAGGAGGCTCAGGGGAGAGCTTCTCGCTCTTGACAACTCCTTGAAAGGAGGTTGGAGCCAGGTGGGGTTGGGCTCCTCTCCTAAGGAACAAGCAACAGGACAAGAAGAAACAGCCTCAAGTTGCACCAGGTTTAGGTTGGACATGAGGAACAATTTCTTGCTGGCAAGGGCTGTGAAGGGCTGTGCCAGGCTGGGCAGGGCAGTGGTGGAGTCCCCATCCCTGGAGGGGTTTCCAAGCCGTGGAGATGTGGTGCTGAGGGACATGGCTTAGTGGTGCCCTGGCAGTGCTGGGTTAACAGTTGGACTCAATGATCTTAAAGGTCTCTTCCAACCAAAATGATTCTATGATTATTAAATGGCTTCTCAAACACTCTCAGTGCTACACTCTCATAACACTCCATACAAAGTGCAACATTAGGAAAAAGCAGCTTAAATTTGGTTTTAGCATCGAGGAGGCCTCTGGCAAAGCTTTACTCTAGAACTATGTCAATAACTGTCACATACAGCAGAAGCAAGCAATGTCTGAAGAGGACGTAGTAAGAAATTAGTTCCCACTCAATTGCAACATCAGGGTGTGACCAGCAATACCCTGTGACCTAATGAGAAAGACACGTTACGATTGGATCCTTCAGCTGATGCTGTGCTCCAGGGCGGGTGGAAAAAAAAAGTTGTTTATCTTGTTCAAAGTGGATTTTACTTTGAAGACCAAAGTCTGCATACCTTGCCAGCTGAGAGATGAGAAGAATGCACTCTGTCCAACGTTTCTTATGTTATCCTGAGGTAAATCGGGAGGACCTCTACCTGCAGCACAGAGCACCAAAGAAATAAAATCCAGCAAAACAACGTCCAGCACGCTGGTAAGAATGTAAACTGAATTAATCTTTGCAGCTCTTACCTGCCAGAGCAAGAGTATCCTGATGCTCCTGATGAGAGGAGAAGAGAATGCTTGGATTGATGTCTTTCGTCGTGAAGTTCTCCCACGGAGGAGTTAATTCGGTTTGTCTGTCAGTAGACTGTATTTCTATGTCCAGTATAACATGAAAGAGCTGAGGATATTTGTCTGGAGAGTCACAGGCATCCAGTTCAGGCCTAAATGGGGATAAGGGTTGTACAATTAAAAAGGAAAGGATGTTTCTGCCAGTCTACATAAAGTCTTTTAATAGAGCACAGACTTTTCAGGTTTCATCTGGGAATAGTCTCCTTCAACCTTCACAAGGCTTCTACGCTTCAGCTTTGATTAATCTTCAGCTTGAAATACTCACTTGGTGAATTTTAGTGTGGTTGTCCCCAGGGCTATGAATCCAGTATGAAATTGAATTTGGAATATTTGTGTGTTGGTCATCTGAAATAAACACAAAGCACGGGAGTGAACGAGTGCTTACATTCATGAAATCAAAACATTTGTTTACGGCACATGCAGACAGCTAGTTAAGCCTGACTACCAGTTACTACATAGACTAGTCAAAGCTGCTATCTAAGTTGATTCTTGCTCATTCTACGGAAAGCAGAGGTTCTCCATCTTACACCCAAATATTTTCATCTGCCTTAACCCTTGCTGCTGCCACCTCCATGCAGCCAAGTGCCTTCGTGGCATTCAGGAATACGCCTCTTTTTCCCTGCTTGTCTCTATTTCTGGGATCTACTTGACACTTCAGCAGTTAAATAAAACTGATATCTGTTTCCACATTGGAGCAGCGGGTTTGTAGCGCAGGAAAATATAAGACCATTTCATCTGCAGCAGAGGCTTCGGTAAAGTGTCATCTCTTCAGCAAACGGCACCAATAACAAATTAAGAAGAGAAAAACATCAAGTGGACATTCTGCAACTTGAATATTAAGGTTTCAACTATACCATCAGTAAAATTATCAAGATCTCAGGTTAAAATATCAGTGGATAGAGTGAACAAGAATGCAGCTCTCACACCCAGCTTGTGGGGAGGGTCTTGAAACTGGTCTGCCTGAGCAGCCACGCAGCACCCATCTGCAGGGAGTAAATGAGGCGCTGCTCTAAGCAGGTGGGACAAAATTTGGTTCTCTCCTCACTTATTGTGCTTTAAGTCACTGCAATTTAAATGAGTTGTTTCACCAAGTGAGCCAATTAACCCTCATCACCACAAAGGTTAATGGAGCAACTCAGTGTATGACAACTACTGATTCCATTTTTGCAGATCCAAGTGTTCTAGTCTGACCAGACTGCATCTCCAAATTCCTCTTCCACAATTACAAGAGCCACAGAACAGCATTTTAAAGTCATGCTCAGATCCTAGAGCAGCACGGACCAATATATACTTTCAACTTCAGCGCTGCTCCTATGTTATGGGAAGGAGACCTCAGGGTGTGCTCTGTCCAGCACCCCTCTATTCTCTCTCCCCAGTTTCCACTGCCTCCCATTTCCTTGATCTGCTGGTATTAAGAGGCTTTTCAGCTATGAAGGAGGTGGCTGTCTGACCAGCCTGCAGCTTAAATGGTCTTTCCTATCCCCTTTGCTGACCAATCTACACAAATTGCCTTTTTGCCCGAATGACCAAAAAAGGTGAAGGCTGCTGTAGAGCAAGCTAAACAGACACCATGCAGGAGCGATGGCTCAATAAGTCATTCTAATTTGAGCAGAAGAAAATCTTCCTCCATCTTCTTAGGTAGAGGCTTTGGTGGTAGCTTTCCCTGAGCTAGTTACTGATGGACAGTCTCTATCTTCTACATCAGCTAGAAGGATCCTACAGTAGAAACCATCTCCATAAAGAGATACCAGAGGCATCATGGAGTACTCCACATGCAGTTCTTAGTTTTCACTTGGCACTGCTCAAATTTGTGTTATGTCTAACTGTCAGCTGCTATCACAAAAGCCACATGCATTCTTAGACCCCATGTTTAGCCATCTCTTAGTTAGTTACATTGCCTTTACTGTGCAGGAGAAGTTAAGCAAAATCCTACTTTTGCTTGAAGGCGTCCCCCGATGGTTGATCTCATATGGTAGACAGAAACAACAACATCTCCGTGGACAGTGGCCCCCAGAGGAATGAGGACTTTCCCTTCTTGCACACGGTATTCTCTTTGAGGGGAAGAGAAGGAAACCCAGAGTTAAGCTCCCTTCCACAATGCCATAACCATCAATGTCACTACCATCAGCAAGGTCAACAGAAAAGCTATCATCTCATTCAGGCCAAGCAAACCTTGCAAGCCAAGCACCAAGAAGGTGCATTCAGTGCTTTGCTTAGGGTTAGGCTTAGTTGAGACAGAAACATTTCACAGGGGAAACCAACCCAGCACTGAACTCTCTCTGTGAATGTCTCCCACCACATGACAACTTCAGAGTCACTCCGGCAGTTTCAATACTAGGCACTAAATTTCAAGTAATATATTGCAGCGTAGATATTAGCCACATTAGAGCAAAATGGAAGCCTCCTGGCATTAAGCTTCTTAAGGGCGGTAGGAGATGACAGCAACTCACTTCATCCTTTCGTACTCCTGGGAAGTGGTGAGGATCCTGGTTTCTCCACTGAGAATGTCGCAGAACGGCCGGCAGCCATTTCGTTGCTTGTTGAAACAGGGGACTGGGCTGAGGGTGACTGACTTGATAGTAAGTGGTTTGCAGTGAGGAATGACGGGCTTGTCTGCTATTAGATCACAAATGTATCCTATGTATCTGCAGAGAGAGAAAGCCGTTACTGAAATCTCCATCCCAGGTGACCAATTTTCATTCTGTGCTTGAAATCTACCTTGAAATCCAGTGCAAGTGTGACTCCATCACAGTTCCAGCACTGGAGTTTCCACGTTCTCCAGCATCCTTGCATCTGGCACAAAATCTACGCTTCCATTTCTGTTTAATTACAAGAACTGGAACTCAAGAGGAAGGATGTTGGCCTTCAGCTCTGAGCCAGAAACCATTTCTTCTCACCTTTTAGGAGAGAAAACGCTGCCCAATGGTTTTTCTGGTTTACCAGTAGAAGTCTGCCTTCACACGCACATAGCAGATTAATTACTTTGTTAGTCATGTGCTGAAGGATCATTACTACTACATACGTAACACCATAGCTTTGCTTTGCTCTGACAGGCAGTTTTTTCCTCTGCTTAATGGAAATTGTAAAAAAAAAAAAAAATACTATTTTACAGTGTAAACTCCTGTAAGGAGGAAGCTAATGTAGGAAGAGAGGTTCACCCAGGCCCTATTAACTACAGGTTCATCAGCTTCTCCAAACTAGTGAGCAAAGCTATTGTAATATTTGATTTTGTCCCTCCATTACTGTTATATCAATGTGTGTAAAATGGAAGCGGCCAAAAGCATCAGTTAAGACCCATCACAAGTAAGTGCTGTGGCTAACGGACGAGTACAGCTCAGGCAGTGTTTAGCGTGAGGAATATAGCTCGCTCGCGTGGCGTTCAGCCAGTGTACTCTACCTCCTGTGAGATGGCCACAGCACGATCCCAGGTCTCTTTGTGTTCAGCAACTGCAGAGCAGGGCCTGGATTAGAGAAGAGGTGACAGAAACAGAACATCGCACTGACCAGAACTGCTGAGGCTGCACGGCCATCCTGTAAGAGAAAGGGGTGGGGGGGAAAAAAAACAAAACACCTGTAAGCATCACAGACACCATTTAAATCTCAGCAGAACACTCTCTGCTCTTCCTTAAATCATGTAGTTTCTCTACGAAGACTAGGATTGAGACCACAAGATGACGAGGAATTGCCAGTGCTGCATTGTTAATACTGAGGACTTCAGTGAGCGGCACTGGGCTGGATCAAAGCGAAGATAATATCTTCAAAGCCGAAGATGGTTGAGACTTGTTTTGAAAGCCCAGAAGTACATTTTGTCTACAAATGTTGGTGTTTCATGGCTGCTCCCAAGCTGTAATATTATAATTATTTCAACAACAGGCCTGGAACTGGCCGCAGGGGTCAGAGTACACCCGTCCCACAGCCGCAGGCAGTTGTCTAATGGAAATTTAACCTAGAAGAATTCACAAACAAAACAAAAAAATCCAGCCCAAGGCTCCCTCCCCCAAACATCTCCACAGTCCTCAACCTATAGCTTGCTCCTGAACAAGTCTATGCTTTCTTCAGAGTGATTATAGGGTGAAGTACACTTGCTGAGCCAGATTGATAAACCAAAAATACAGAAGGAGCAGGAGAGAATCAAAGCTCCTTGAAATTACTTATTTCAGGCACTCCAGCCATACTCTAGGATTGGCCATACCAAACATGACCCAGATACCAGTTACCTGCTGAGCCTGAGCACACGCTCAAGGTTAACAGACTATCTGCTTTTTTAAGGTTTAGCCCCAACCAATTGCTTCTGACAAGATCTCTCAGGTTCATGTAAACAAAACGGGCTCCTGCAGACTTCTTAGAAAGTGTTGGAAAGGACTCCCTGTCCTTTACAGCATTACCCTGCCGTTCATTGCTCAAAGGACAGTAAAAGAATTTGATTCTTGAGCTAGATTTCCAGCACTGGAGGCATCGAGTGCATCTTCGTCTCTGAAGGGAATTTATACCCCGTAGCCGGCGGCTGTGCTACGCAAGGCAGAAATGCCAGACTCGTTTGTAAGGTCTACTGCAGTTTGGGATCAGTCACTTCCTCTGCTCCTTCCAGTTTATGCTGATCAGGGCTGACAGCCTCCCAGATTTAATTTAGTCTCCAGGAGCAAAACAGAACTCTCCTTTTGGGCATTATCATCAACATTAAAGGTTGTATGGGGCAAATCACAAGTCAGTCACACAGAATCACACCATTCTCATGCCGACCGTCTGCATCCCAGCAACCATTTCAGCCGTGGTGCACAGGGCAGCAGAAGGCAACTGGACCTTCTTCAGCCAGGCCTGACAAGTAGTGACCGCAGGAGATTTTAACAATCTTAGTTTCACAGTTTGACAGGATTCCCAGCTATGTGTTTTTTCCAACAGAAGGCTGCACTTTGTCCTGTGACTACTTACAAGAAGATGTAAGGCCATAGCAGGCTGACAACTTTTCCTGTGAGTTCTCAAGTGAAGTTCAAACCTTTTTGCTACTCATCACCTCTAGTAGTTCACTGCTAGAACGATGGTGACCTCTCTTGCTTTGCGTTCCTGCCTCTCATAGAATCACAGAATCACTATGGTTGGAAAGGACCTCCAGGGTCATCAAGTCCAACCAGTCATCCAGTGTTAGGTCTTCCTGCTTAGCTATGGAGCTGCACATGGAAGATGATGTCCCTTTCTATGGGGTGTCCATTTTATTACATTTCTTTTTCTTTTAGAAATTACCACCATCCTTGCACACAGGCTCCAGACACACAATGTGCAACATGACTTAGGACTCATAGGTCTCAAAATTTGGTTACTTTCTGGCGTACTTACCATGCAGTGGATGACACACACGTTTTTGGGGTTCTGCTGTAGCCAGTTGTGCATGTTCTTACAGACGGCGTAGAGGTTGTGCAGACTGGGCGCCTGTCGTACCGGCCAGCTACATTCGGATACCTACAGAGACGGCACGATGGACAAAAGCCAGCTGTGGAAGAGCACTAAGCAAGGCATGCTTTTACAAATGCTTCCTGCCAAGAAACGTACTTCTTTTTACAACCTAGAGTAACGTGCTTGAAGCCTACTCTGTCTCTTCTCATGAATAATTCTGCTCCGTGACTTTCATGAATTATGAGGAGAAAAACAAAAAAGAACTCTCAATTAAGTAACAGAACGTTGATGTATTGTCACTGAGGAGATGTTTTTTAAAATTTACATTCCAAGTCAGATTATCTTGAGTGGCCTTTCATAACACTCTGCTCTCGCAGCAACGCATCGATTTCTGCCTCGTCTAAAGCCTTTGTACAACTTGTCCCTGATTTTCAAAGGATTCTGAGCATCTGTTGTTCTCAGCCACTTGGTGTCATATGATTTTTCAAGCCCTATTTGACAGATATTAGACTGATGAAAAGGACACTTCTGTTTAAAAAAAAAATTATATCTTAATAAGTATAGTTAAGATATGAGCCAGAAAAATGAATGGCTTAGTGCTGAAAAAACCAAAATTTCCCAAATATGGCTAGTTACTATGCATCAAGTGCTAGTTCTGAGTCATAACACTTATCTCAGGAACAGTCCTTGCAGTCTCAACCAGCACATCAAATAGCCTTCTACAGACATCTCTGTTTCATCTGGTTTTAATTGAAATCTCTTTTTCAAAAGGCATTTCTGGCTAGAAGAAATTTAAAGGAGAAATGTCATGAGGCTCGTCCTCAAAGAATTGGTTCTCAGTCTTGGCTGACATTTGGATCCTGCTTAATGAGAACCGGGGGCAGGGAAGGAATGGTTTGCCCAGATGTTCTTAAATCGCCCTATGATCTCCATATCCGACCGTTTCATCTCTCAGAAGAAGGAAGAGCTCCAGGTTTCATAAAATCTGTATTTAAGGTTCTTTTACATACACCTGCACATCTTATACAGACTCAAAGTGGAGAACTACCAAGCTGGGGTTTGTCTAAATGACAAATGACACCCAGAGGACACAGCGACAGAACAAGCAGGCAGCCCTGCCAGACCCAGCACATCCATCCCACTGCCAGCCTTTGAGCTGGCGGAATTCTGCTTAACCTTTGGGAGATTTCTGTCTAATCTAATATCTGATTAGATATTTCATAGAATCATAGAAGGCTTTGGGTTGGAAAGGACATCAAAGATCATCTAGCTCCAACCCCCTGCCACGGCAGGGACACCTCCCACTAGAGCAGGTTGCTCAAAGCCCCGTCCAGCCTGGTCTTGAATGCAGTCAGTGATGGAGCATCCACAACTTCCCTGGGCAACCTGTGCCAGTATCTCACCACCCTCACAGTGCAGATGATCTTCCCAATTTCTAATCTAAATCTCCCCTCTTCCAATTTGAAGCCATCACCCCTTGTCCTATCACTACAAGTCCTTGTAGAAAGTCCCTCCTCAGCTTTCTTGTAGCTCCCCTTCAGATACTGGTAGGCCACCATTTGTCTAAACACTTTTAGACTCATGGAAGTTTTTGGTCTCCACAATATACTGAAATTCAGCTGCACTGGTTGAGCAAGTAGAAACTACCCAGCAAATCAAACCACGCTCAAGCTTTGGAAGGCAGTGAATGACCATTCCCTGTTTACCCTCTCAACAGCGTTATCCCCCCCAGCTTCTCCTGTCTCAAGAGCTGTAGTTTATTTTGTTCATTCCGTTGCATACACTTGATTTTCCCTCACCTATTCATTTTACGTGCATTTTCCAGAAGGGTCAAGGTGGCACAAGACACCCAAAGGTTCACTACACAGCAACCCCCAGTCTGGGAATGGCCAGCATTGGCTTTCTGCTCCACAGACATGGCAGGTTCCCCACCACTGCAGTTATGAGAGCATTATAAAACCCAAATTACAGAGCAATCATAAACATTTATTTCATTCTTTAATAGAGACACAGTACTGATGTCATAAATGACATACTCTTTTATATAATCAATTATTTTATATTATCATGCTAATTATACTATTATTTTATATCAAGCAAAAATCTTTCCCTCCCAGCCTCAAATATTTTTTGCAGCAGGCTTCTGGAGGCACAAGACCCACTTGCAATTAGACCACTAAAACACACTTTAGATTTCAAGTAGCCATTAGAACTAATATGACCAGTGACCCTTCCACTGACGATTATCTCAACAGACCTCATGACAACACCCTGTGAAGCATCTGGAAAAGCCGTTATTATATCTCCAGTAAATAATATACATTTCCCAACGGTCCATAATTACATATTTACTTTGCCTATAATTACACATCTCCCTGCTGGATTGCAATTAGGAAATTAAATATGCGCTATATAACATTTCATCGGTTTCAAACAGAACCTCACCACCACTCATGAGAGACAACCTTACAGAAAAGTAACGGGAATTCTTCTAGAACTTTGGAAACAAGCAGCCAGCGCTTGGTTTACTTCAGCAGTAGGGCAGCAACATCCAAGAACGTGACCCATCAGGGACTTTGAAGTTTGGGTTTGTTGTTCAATGCTATATTTGAGTTCCAGGGAGGCGAGGCAAGGAGGAGAACAGAGCACAAGCAGATCTGAGGAACAGGTTTGAGTGCTCATAGTCCCCACTTCTCCTCAAGACTGGGCACTTGGGGCTTCATTCCCTGCACAGCCACGTCAGGGCAGAAAAATGGCCCAGCAGGACATTAACTGTCCTGTCCTCCTGTGCTGCCACGCAGCAAAGCGACCTACTTTGATCTTACAAGTTTTAAAGATAGGAATTAAAAAGCCTTTCACTTCAAAGAGCAAATGTCAGTCTTAAAACTTCAGCTCATCTGGCTCATCCTCACCCAGAAAATATTCTTCGTGTATGTTCACCTCCTTGACAGCCCATTAGTATTTTTTATCCAATATATACGAAGTTCAACCTCATATTTAGAATTGTTTCATGTTTCATCTGATCTCCTGTATCTCATCATTTTTCTGAAAAGCAATTGGAGTCAGTATTTCCAAGCCCATAACCTGTGAGTACAATAGTTTATTAAAAGTTGCATCATTTTTTTCCTGTATGTGTCATGGCAATAGCCTACAAAGCAGCTGGTCGTGCTTCCAGAGTGACATACAAAGTCATCTGACAAGCTGTTGGGTAGGGTAGGAGATAAAGCACAGGAGTTATGGCCAGGTCAAGCAATAAACCAGCAGATGTTTAGTGCTGGGCTTTCAAAAATGGATCTGTTTTCCTCCTCCCACCAACAGCAAGAGTGACACGCCAGAACGAAGTGAGACTAAAGATTCAGAGCCCTTGATATCTTTGAATAGTCCTTCCCGCTCATTGACTCCTATTTGAAGTCATGGCTCGTTCCTGATTGCCACTGAGAAATGTGCTTCAAGTGTGGGTGATTTCTGGTGATTGAAGCACTAGCTGAAGATGGATTCAGCTTCACCTTAAATTAAAATGAAATGAGGTTTATGCAGCATGAGATTCACTTAACCTAGGCGAGGGTTAAGCCTGGCAACTGCTGTTGCCTTTTTTTGTTGAAGGCAACAAAAAATAAGAAATTTTTAAAAAAATTTTAAAAAACCATCACTCCCTTGTGGGAGATGAAAAGAACAAGAAGTTTTCTAAAAGAGTAGATGTAATCTTGCATTTCAACAGCAGTATTTCGTAGAGATTCCCTCCAAAAGCCACTAATGAAGCAGAGCCTTGCAATGCTCCCATATGCTGTTCTGGTTTTAGAGAAGGAAACTGGGGCAGAGAGTAGAGGTGGGTTTTTAAAGTCATACACTAGTGGAAGAGCTCAGATGCTCCTTGGATCCAGTGTCCAGTCCTGTGCTTTGCCTGCTAAGGTCCTGCTTGATTAAAGCACAACTGAAGGATTGTTCAACGTGAAAATAACCTGCCTTCTTTAAGTGACAATTTCTTTCACAGCACTTTTGTTTTACTCCTTATATCTCTGCAGTAGCTTCTAACTAAGGAGCCAAGTGTGGCACAGGCTCTACTGAGCACAGTGCCACGTACTCTCCCAGGCTCCTAACACAACATTATACCCTGAACTTTCCAGCTCTTTAATCCCTGTGGTCCCAGGCATCAGCTAAAACCCAGAAACAACCACAGCACCTTAGAAAACACCTTAAAAACACCTTAGAAATGGGACCTGGTGCCTCTTCTCCTAAGAAGTTTCACCCCCTGCTCCTGCTCATCTCTCAGGAGACACTCACCCGGTTGTGAAACTTGGCACTGCGATAATACTTGGGTGACAAGTTGAAGACGGTGTAGTGGTCGGGATGTCTGGAATCCAAAAACGTCCGTACATCTTCAATGTGGTTCCTGAATCCCAGCTCAACGCCTTCAGCCGGAAAAGACATCACTAGGAAGAGAAGCAGCAGCCAGGCTGAGCGTGCACCAGGACGTGTTTATGGAGCTCTGGACCCTCCAAGTTTTATGTACCCGATAAGCAGCACTTACCTATGATTCTTGAGGTAATGTATGAAATATCAAGCTCTCCCTTGGTGTAACTAAAAGAAGACAAAGCAGGAGACAGACATTATGCACATGTTTACAGAAGACAGCCCATTACAGGAACCAGAAGAGCATCTTCCCACCGAGATCTGCTTTTGACACAAGGAAAGAATGATCTTAAAACCGATTCCTTGTTCTTTTTCATTATGCCTTAAGAAAAGGGTACAAGTAGCTTCCTGCAGACAGTGACCCAGCCTTCCCTTCTATGTGCGTAATTAACTGGATACAAAAGCTGGCAAAAAAGGTCCCTTTTCCCTTTCGTCATTAATTTTCAGTGCCAGTTTTCAGGAGAAATCTCTAGTAGTTTGCCACTTTGCAGATCCCTCCAGGCCTCTGAGGTCTTGCCTGCATTAAGTTTCTTTAATTTATTGTAGCTCCATATTGCTCAGAAGTGGATAGAATGCCAAGCACAGGGGACACCGCCAGCAGAGGTAACCAAAGCAAAGTCACCTCAGCTCGCTCTTCTACTCAAAAGGTGGCTATAGCAAGGGGACAGTTACACCAGCAAGTAGAACCCCCTTGCACAGCAAATGGAGGACATACAACAGGAGCCAATTTTCAGGGACAAAATATTTTAGTGGTGGTTGAGTAGAAGGACCCCACAGGGGTTAGTGAAGGAACTGGAGACCAAGTGCTCCACTTTTGCTGGGGGTCCTTTTCCAGATTTCAGGATGTTGATGCTCACTTACTATGAATCTTAGATTTTTTACTTTGGTTTTCCTGCTTCCTTGAGGCCAAATACCAGTTACGAAACTAAATCAAAGAAGTCACTTGTGATTTTTCACCTCCTTCCTTCCTTCAGTTGGCTGGAACTTGTGCTGTGCTAGTTAAGATGGCAGCTCAGACCAGCACTTCACAGCTAGTGATTTTACCTGCATCAGGTATCTTCAGCTGTACTGTACCTGGCAACAGACTGCATGACCTTTGAAGATGTATCTTTCAGGGTATCCTTCAGGTTATCCTTCAAATTGCTGAAGAGTCTCCCTGCTCCTCCTTTCACCATATCTAGCAAGCCTCCCCCATAGCTGGACTCCATGTCTGGTGATGAGGCACCTTCAAGTACAACAAAACCAAAGCCAACATCACTTATTTGGAAGAAAGCCAAAGAGCCAACAAACCCACCACTCTATTCAGACCAAACGTATCCCTGTGCGCTGCTGCACGTCAAGAGTAGGGCAAAAATAGTTTTACTGAAAGTCATGATTTTCCAGAGATGAGAGAGCACGTTCACGGAATCACAGAATGGTAGGGATTGGAAGGGACCTCTGGAGATCAATTCATCCAACACCTCTGCTAAAGCAGGTTCATCTAGAGCAGGATCCCATCAAGGTGGGTTTTGAAGATCTCCAGAGAAGGAGATTCCACAACATTCTTGCCAGCTGGGCTCAGAAACCATCATTGACACTTAGCATTGTATGGAAGTTGTCTGGTTACTATCAGTATGGTATGGACAACCACCACACAAGATCTCACACCTCTCAATCCAACCCAAAGCATGACCAGCTCTTCAGCATGCAGCTAATTTACTGATCATAACCAAGACCAAATCAACAGCCACCTCCACAGGGCTCAGAAAAAGGCACTATTGCATGCGACAGCTCTTCAGTGTGATGGTTGCAGCCACCAGCTTGACTACAGCCAGACAACAGAAGGTTGACTTATGACTGTCCATTTCTATAGATACAGGAGAAGTCATCAGAGTGATTGAACCTAACTTCAGCTAGATTTGCTCGAGTGGAAGAAGAGAAGAGTTTGCGTGGCTGATGTCCTTGGTAAGCTTTCCCTTCACAGCGTGAAATAGCACAAAGCTGCAAAGTCAACAGTAGACTAACACAGACCAAGAGCCATTCAAAGTCTTCTTTGGGTGCACTGCGATACAGCCCCACACCTCAAGTGTCTGCATTTTGCAATTAGAATAGAACAACTATTCTCCTGTCGCAACCAAGAACCAGTTTGTTGCAGCCTCCCTTGTTATAGCAGTGCTGTGTTAATAGTGTTATTCCTAGAGAAGTAGAAGTATAATAAATTGGATGGAGACTTGAGGAAATGTGGGGTTTTTTTTACTGCAGAATTGAGTTGTTAGATACAAACCTAGCAAAATTCTGTTTTCACTGCTTATCTGCAACTTAAGCTCTTTACCTAAAAAAAATGGTTTCTTTCAACTCTTTTGATCTTGGTGAACTTTAACTACATACTTTAATTATACATTTGTTACCTCGTTATGTCAGATTAGTTAGAAGATGTAGATCCTCCAGCGCAGCAAATTACACAACAAGAGACTACGTAAACACGTGTCACGCTCATAATCGAGGTGGCATCTGTTACGAGTTGCCTTCCCCAGAGCACCCGGAAAGTCTGAGAACATTCACCCTGCTGTAGAGCCACGGGACAGCTGCTTTGTAAAATGAACGTGCTGGTCATTATTACTTACTCCGGCACTCAGAAATGGGGGAGATTTATCATGGTTAAGGTAGGCTGGTGGCATTGCCAGCGCTCCTTCTGTATTTTACAAAGAGCCCTTCCAGCTCTCACTTCTCTGGTTCTACAGCACGTCCCTGAGTTGTGTTAGATACACGCTACTGAAATATTGGTCACATAATCATCCTGACCAGAAGAAATATTCTACAGGCAACCAGACTGTTAAGAAACATGAAAAAAACCTACATCTAAAAAAAAGCTCCTAATGATTTAGCCTGTAGATTACCAAACCCATTCAAATGGCATTTGCTCCTTCAAGCCGGGAGCGGGCTGTCAATAAATCTGTATCTTTAAACTGGAGATTCTGCTGGTGAAGTGATGCTATGCACAGAGGCTGCTTCATGCGCTCTGATGTGGCCACGGTCCACATGCACGTGATTCATGTGCTAGACTGGTAACATTAGAGGCCACCGCTTCTCCTCCACGCTTCAGAACAGAGGA
The DNA here is from genome assembly GCA_013400335.1 of Eurystomus gularis. Classification (NCBI taxonomy): domain Eukaryota; kingdom Metazoa; phylum Chordata; class Aves; order Coraciiformes; family Coraciidae; genus Eurystomus; species Eurystomus gularis. The sequence goes on from VZZY01018452.1 coordinate 178,585, forward strand.
TGCCTTCTCAAGGCACGGGAATATTTCTTTTGCCAAACCACTTGCAAGTATCTACTTCAAGTATGATTTAAAAAAAAAAAAAAGAAAAAAAAATCAAAGTAGCTCATCGGCTTTCAAGTATGGAATCAGTGTTTGATCTCTTCAAAAACTTTACTTTCATACTACCCTGTGCTTGGAGAGCCAGGGTGGAAGGAAGAAGTTGTGTTCAAAAGGTACTTTCACTTCTGCAAGTCAACTTTGAAGGGAAAGGAAGGCAGAAAGGTGGTAACTTGGAACAGGGGAAGGGGGGCAAAGGGATCAGAGGACCAACGGTACTGGGCAAATTTTTATGTTTGGAAGTGCTGCAGGGGAGCAACAGAAAGGCTCCAGGAGTATGGAAAGCCTAGAATCTTTAGAAATCAACTCTAAGAAAATAGAGAGAGATGGAGAAAGAGAAAAACAGCAAGAGAATGAGAATTTCACCGTACTTCTGAAAGGAGCAGCAGCAGTGAATTCCAGGTTTACTTTGTTAAACAAAGAGCCAAAGGATGATGGCTAACGAATAAATAAGTTGATTTAGTTAACCAAGAGCATGAAACTAGGATTTAACCTTTTAGGGACACAGTTCAGCAGTGGACTTGGTAGAGTTAGGTTAATGGTTGGACACAGTGACCATAAATGACTTTTCCAACCTAAATGATTCTGTGATTCTATGAACACGAGGCAACTAAGTACTTAAGGACTGTGAAGCTGCTGAGGAAGCTTATGACACAGCAGCACTTGGTACTACACTAGGTGCAGTAATTTGTGCAGGTATCTTTTAGCCACTGGATGAGGGTAACATCCTCAGTGCTGACCAAGACACTCTTTCTCAGTTACTAGGAGTGATACAGTCTCCACAGACTGTTCACAGAAGAACAAAATGAATACATTCAAAGGCTCCTCTGCTAGGTAGCGTGTCCTACAAAGCAGCAAGATGTATAAAGGACCAGAAAGGGTTACTGCATTAACACACGAACCTGACAATACATGCAGAAACCTGCAAGAACAGCAAAAACAATTGAATTAAAAAAAAAGTAGCCTGCCCCTGGATTTTTAGCTCAATAAAACATTTTCTATGCTACATCCCTCTTGCAAATGGAGACCTTCAGAGCTCCTGCAGAGCTTTCTGGAGGGTGGCTGCAGTCCCCTGGGCAGCCGCTGGATCCGGGCACCAGGACAGGGAGGGCAGAGACCCATGTCCCACACATCTCCTGTGGAAATCAGCCACCTTGCTGGGCATCACCTGCCACTGCACATCCCTGAACCATGCTCAGAGACAGCTGCCTTCGTAGGTTTGCGTTTCATGAGCATTCAAGTCTTACGAAAAGAGCAGATGAGTTTTCCCTCAGTGTATTGGCCAGCTTGCAGAGGACTATGACCTATTCTGTGGTAGAAGAAGGGCCAAAGACACTTGCTGAGTCTGAAGGAATGAGCCCATCACTGTCCCCTCTCAGAGCCCGGCAGGAAGGAGGTTCAGGTTTCAGCATGCAGATAAGGTGATCACCACTAGCTTGCTCAGGATACTGAGTTGAAAGTGTAATAGCATTTCCCTGCTTGGGAAGATCTTCTTATCAGAGTCAGGTGGTAAACCCAGAAGACAGAAACAGTTCTCTCCCTTAACACAAAAGCAAAAAAGGTTTTGTATTAAAATGGAGTGCCCAAGGCACAGGACATCCCTTCCCTCCCATCCCACCAGGAACTGCATCCCGTGTGCACATTTGCATATCATAAAATCATAGAATGGTTTGGGTGGGAAGGGACCTTTCAAGGTCACCTAGTCCAACCCCCCTGCACTGAGCAGGGACATCTGCAAGTAGAGCAGGTTGCTCAGAGCCACGGCCAACCTCACCTGCAATGGTGCCAGGGATGGGGCAGCCACCACCTCTCTGGGCAACCTGCGCTAGGCTCTCACCACCCTCAGCAGCAAAAATCTCTTCCTTCTCTCGAGTCTCAATCTCCCTCTTTTAGTTTAAACCCATCAGTCCTTGTGCTGTCCCAACAGGCCCTGCTCAAAAGTCTGTCCTCATCTTTCTTATAGCCCCCCCTTTAAGCACTGAAAGGCCACCAGAAGGTCTCCCTGGAGCCTTCTCTTCTCCAGGCTGAACAAGCCCACCTCTCCCAGCCTGGCCTCCCAGCAGAGGGCTTCCAGCCCTCCCATNAATTCATTAGCAAAAAGTGCTGGATCTACACCGTTTCCTTCTCGCCCTGCTGCCCACGCTGC
>VZZY01018453.1:0-17470 GCA_013400335.1 Eurystomus gularis
TTTCTTTTTTTTAAAGAATGTGAAACTCACCCCTGCACAAATGCTGTACCGTATATAAGTGCTGGATATAAGCCAGCAGAGTATGTATTAGAATTATGTCTTGTCTTAGTATTATTTACACGTGCAAATTATGTCCTGGAGTTTAAAAACATCCAGGTAAATGTTAAACCTCCCTGTCTGTCCCTCTGTTATTTGAGTTAACACCAAACCTAATTATGACATTATCTATGTTCATTCATGATTCTATGTGATGAGAAGAAGGAGCTGCTTTAAAACACATGAATGCAGACCAAAAAAAAAAATGGAAGAAAAAGCAAGTATGACTTGGNTTGACAGGTAAAGAAAACAAAAAAAAAAAAATCCAGAAACTGTCTCAACTGTACATTTTCCATTCTCATGTCACTGAATATGACAATCAAACAGTATTATTCAGTCACCACACAAAACTTGCCTTTCTTACCTTCATCTCCCTCCATCCCACTGGTATTAAAGCAAAACCTAATGTTGAATCAAACTAGGCTCTGGTTTTAATGGTCCACTTATCTTAAAAATATTGCAAAGACAAAGATTAGTTCAGCTTCAGCTAAATTGCCATTCCACATAGTTTAGTCAGTATCTTTCCTCCTTTGCTCTCCCAGCTCTCCTTTCTTCTTCATTACCAGCCACATCAAGAGGTCAGCCTCTCCCTCAACACACCTTTGGAATTCTGTGGATTCTCCTTCCCTATGGTAGCAAATTCAACAGATTCCCAAAGCCCCAGGATCCTCTGCTCCTCTCTATTCCAGTGTATATCAAATCACTCTATTTTTTTCTCCCTCTGTATAAAGAACCTGTAACTTTCACATGAGAATTATTCAACAGGCAATATTTTTAAGAATGGGTCACTATAGTAAATTTTTTTACAGTGATTTTTCAATCTTCATGCAGTTACTGTAAATATTCAGTAAATCCACTTCTAGAGCATCTATCAGGGACATACTACTCCACCTTACTTTCACCTCCATCTTTCTGCTAAATAAATTTTGGAATGCACCTTGAAATATTTCCATTTTTCTTGCATCATTACAAGACAATTATACATATGATAGCAGGTTCAATCTCTCTAATTTAGACAGGAAGGCACTTTGATCAGAATTGCAAATTTTTCTAACTGTTGGACATTCAAAGCTCTAAATTTTATTTAATTAGACAGCATCTGACAATCGCCTTGCAAACACAGGACTGATCTTTCTTTAAAATCTACTTTCCTTGAACCTACAGTAGCATTTCATGTCACTACAGTTAAAGACTGGAACAGATCTTTTCTGCTATTTCCTTTGTGCATTTAATATTAGCACTGAAAAACTGCAAAGCAGACAGACATATTTAGGGTAAAGAAAATATTCAGATTTTTGTTTTTACTTTTCCTGTTCATTTGTGTAATATATTTTTACCAAGCAATCATTTAGGGGATTTAACCAGGAAAAGAATCTTCAAACATAGGATTTTAATTCACATTTCTAAAATGATAGTGGGCATTTTTCAATGTTCGAATTCACTTCCCTACAGGGTAGGTGTCGAGTTCCACAGGCATTCAGGAAAACTTTCAAGTTCTAAGAAGATGTCTGGCCTCACACACTTCAGTGAAGATGTACTGTCCCAACAGGACCCAGAAAGTTTAACTTCCTTTCCAAATTCAGAGCTAAATCTTGTTATATAACTTCTCAAAAGTTTAAGAGTGTCAAATGAAAAATTGTTATTGATCTGTGTTTATCTCCTATTATAACTTCTTAATCTGTTACCTTTTATCTTGTAAAGATAACATTTCTTAATAATCAAATAACAAACGTTCTTTTCAGCAGAATTTAGAATGCTTTAATAGTTAACAAGACTTACTTCACAATTGTTCAGGGGTTTTTCAGTGAATAAAAAAATCTGATCCCTGAGTTAAATACACTAGGACTCTAGTTTTTCCAACACAGTACTACAAACTGCATGGAAGTTCTATTTTGTTTGCTACTGCTGGATTTTTTGTTCGTTTTTCTTTTTTCCTTTGGAAAAGTAGGATCTGCTGTTCTTACATGTGGCATGACCCACAGAAGTCAACTGTTTATTTTTTTCCATCTTCCCCTTCTTTAGACCATTTCCTGTTATCTAAACACTTCCCCTTCCAGCTACACACTCTACTATTGCTGTACTACATCTTCTGATGAACTGCAAACCGCAAGCACAATGTATTTTTTCCCCTCAGTCTTCAGCTCTTTGGATCCCCTACATTGAGCTAGATAAAAGACAAAAAGCAGTATGCTAAGGTGAAGCACAAATGTAAAATGTTTTAAGGCTGCTAACCTAAAAATTTATTTCAGTAAATATCAGTACAATGGTTTGACATAGTCAGTACAAACATGACTACACTCATAGTGCTGCTTAGTTCAGATCATCCTGGACATATTTCTTTGGAAGAGACAGAAGCAAATTCAATTATTTTGCAGTATTTACTAACTTACTTTGAAAATCATCACAGATAGTGACTAAGGATTTGATATTCACCTGTATGAGGCTTAAGGGTGAGTCTTTCAGTAAAAGTCCATGGAAATTGGCTTTCTACCATTCTAGCTATTTTAGGAAAAAAAAAAAAAAAGGATAAAACCAGGGTTAAACTCCTTCAGTCATAAGGTTAAAATAAGACAAGACTATTAGATAAATTTGTCAAAATATATATTAATCATTCTTCTACTGATACCTGTTCATCATTTTATCAGGCTGCATTTAAATCCTCTATCTAATATTTTTCATAAACTAATTTCCTTTCATGAATGGGCAGTTTCTGTTAGCAAAATAAGATAATCCAGAATACCAACAGCTGTAAACAAATTTTGGTCTCAGTAAAGGATTCTGGTCATATTCTGATTAGAATAGTAACAACTAAACAAATACATTAGATTTATGTTTTTATACCTTGGAAGTAGATTATTCACTTAGGAATATGCCTATTGTTTTCTGAATCTGACTGAACATACCATATTTATTAGTAGAATTCTTGGTCAGAGAAGTGAGCTAAATTGTCCTATCTCCCCCTCCTTTCATTCCAACTTTTTTGGGGATCTTCACAAAAGACAGTTATTACAGAGATATTCAGGAGGAGGTAAAATCAGAGTACAAAAATAAACCTGTGTGACATATGTTACAGTCTAGATCTTTCCCTAGTGCTTTGAATTTTTCAAGCACAACATTTTACATTTTAAAACCACTTATTTCTTCAGTAAATAATACTATCACCAGCAACAAGGAAAGAGCTGTGTGCCAACAAATCAAGAACAGGGAAAAAAAGAGAACATGCTCTGAGACAGCCATTATTTTAATCACCTTAAGTTATACTTTTCTTTCACCTCATCTCACCCTCTTTCCGCAGAATGTTACCATCCACTAATGTGATGACTGAGATTGGTCATGAGGCTGAGAATATACAATGAATATTAACACAGGATTTAAGCAGAACGTGGAATAACAGTGATTGCATTAGAACCAGATAGGTAAAGGATTTAGTGTATTTATTTTTTCTTAGCTATGTGAATTGAATAGCAAACAATTTTTTCATTTTCTTCAGCTTCAGAAGACTGCTACATTCTGGTAATTTATTTAAAGGAGAAAGACAGAGAGGAAAGATTTGGGGTTTTTTCCCCACAAATTGTATTTTCTTTATCATTTTCCACATTGTTCTGAATAGCTGTATGTCGATGAAAAACGAAGAACCTTTACTTTGAAAAATGCTAAAATAAAAGATTCAGACATCTCCAAATCTATTCCTTTTTATTCCCTTGAAAGAGCTACTGGTCAAATACCCTCCAAATTTGCAAGTCATTTCTATTACTTCACAAATCCCATTTTCAGTAAATAAAATATGCCCATAAGCAACTAGATCTGATGTGCATGCCATCTCCACAATGAGCACTTGCTGGGATTCTGACGCCTAAATTCAGAACACATATGATCCCAGTTCTTTGTCTATTAGTCCAAAACCCACACTTGTGTGAAATCCACATTCTCTTAGAAAACTCACCCCACTGCTGACATTCACCTGCATTGAAATACAAAATTTTTCTAAAACTGGTGAATTCAGAGATTATTTGTAAGCTAAAAAGCAAAGTCCATTAAAATCCAGGTAACTCTTTTTTTAAAAAAAAGTATTCTGTAGCTCAAAATTAGTTTTAGTTTTTGATATTTGTGCTGCAGCTGTTCTCAGAACACTGAGTCTAACATGAAAAGTAATATCACAGATAAAGGTAAACCTTGTTACAGAAAAATGGACAATAATATTATGATATTATCTGTTTCTCATATCTGTATTAACTTCCCACACATTTTCATGGTGGAAATTCTGGTTTATTACTTCTCACCTATTTCAATAATAAGTTTATTTAAATGCAGCTTTATCTCTTAAATCATTTTGCTGCTGTAGGCACTCATCCAGCTCAAAATACACCCATACAGCCCACCACTACTGTTACATAAATGTCTCTAGTAACTGTCAGAACTGGGGAGGGAAAGATTTTGTCTGACTCCAAAGATCAGTTTTCATGAGACTACATTACCATGTGTATTGCAGTAATTCCCTTTAAATAAGCCTAACTCAAGGTAGAATGATATTAAACAGAATAATTTAAAGTCTCTTTGAAAAAGGACATTAATGTGCAACTGAACACAGCCTTTAAATGTCCTTTGTTTCTTTTCTTTAAATTTCTGTGACTATCAAAGAGTACTAAACCTGTGATAGGTTTTTATAAGCAGTTTTGAAGTTGATTAACCTAAAAATCTTTTTGGAAGTAAACATTTCAGAACAACTGGATTATATTTCTCTAAGACTATAACCAAGCGCATCTTTCTTCTCTACAACCAAACTATTAGCAGGTGTTAGATGCCTCAGGGAAGTAGGGTCTGTTCCTAGTGACTCCCTCCATAACTTTCCTATCTGTAGAGAAGTATATTTGCATACAGAGTAACAGAATTTGGATCTAGGGCAAGAAAATATGTAGAGGAAATACTGAAATCACCTTTGACTACAGAAAAAAAAAAAAAAAAAAAGGATGTTTTGCAATTTTTAATGTCATTTAAGTTCACAGATCCCAGAAAGTACATAGCAAAATATAAAGTAACATTTTTTTCATAAATGTGACCATAGTCAGAACCTTGGCCAATTTGATTTTAATGCAAAGTTTAAATGAAAGCCGCCTCAGACAGCTGAGTTAAATCACAGCTTCAGTGTAAAAAGTTCAGCAAAGGTCTACATAACAGTCTCCTTTCATACCTTGAAGTTCTTGCAGTGGAGTTCATATCCCATTTGTTACAAAACTCTTATCCACCAACTACCTTGACTGACTCAGTGTCTTCAGCAGTGAAATACACGATGTACCTAATTACTGAGGATGCACACATGCTGGTATACATTCTCTTCTGCTTCCACATGAACCACAGTATACAGGAAACACCATTTCTTCAAACAGCAATTTTGCATACATTTCCATCTCCTATTTCTGCTGGCAACAAAACAGCTTTAAAATGCTGTCACAGATGGGCCGTATGGCTGCAAAGCACCATCTGCACCCTACAAAAAGATGAAAATGTATTGGTGAGTGTTCCCAATCTCCAAAACGTATATTAGCAGCAGCCTGGGATTTCTTTTCTTTTCATGTAAGAAGGTATTTCTAAGTTCAGAAATTTAAGGCCAGATACAATTTGCCATAACTATTTCCCCAGTCTAGCAAGGTGAAAATCCTACTAGTGGGGTACAGAGCAGTCTGGATATTGGGCAACCTGCTTGTGCTGCAGGACTGCACATCACAATTCTTATCAAAGTAGAGGAGGACATAAGGTAGCTGCCAACCAAGCTAGGCTGATACTGCATGATGTATCAACTTCTTCATAACTGCAGCTGTCCCAGGAATTAATCAGGTCCATCCTAATAGAAGGAACAGTCACTGTTCAGCCCTCAGAACAGTTTATGCACTACAACGTACCATATACCTAATGTTTCTAACGCACAAAACAACCCACTTCTACATAATAAACTCTACTCTTTTAGTCCTTATGCAAAATCAAATAGACTTCAAATTTAGCATGTGACAATATTTTATCACACTTAAGAATTATGTAGAAAACCCCATGCAGTGTAATTCAAAACGACTATGAAACTTCATCCCCAAAATTCTCCAGGTTGTAAAATATTCCATGATATGGTATTGGGCATACCATATTGTTTTGCCAATTACCCAGCCCAGCACAAAAAACGCCACCACCACGAGGAGGAAGACGCATAAGCAGACTTAGATTTTATTATCTATCCCCATGGGGTGCAGAAATGACACTACATGGCTGGCAATAGAAGAGAGAAACCCACTCACCGTGGGTGATATAACAAAAGGAAAAACAAACTTAACTACAAACTCAATAAGAGAAGGGAAAAGAAACCAGACAATCACCTCAACAATCTAGGGGGAGACCAACCATACCCCAAATATCACCATGGCCATGCACAAACCACCTCGGCAAATACCAGAGAGGTGTACCAGCAGTACAATGTACATTCCACAAAGGTACATGGCCAAACTATGACAGACACCAAAAGGATAAGCAATCAAATCCATTACCAGTATTACCCTTGTCCTGTCCAATAAACTCGTTCTGTCCCACTGTTGCTGGGAAATCCTGGTTGTAGCAAGCTGTCAGGGGGGCCTCAGGGAAAAACCCTGCGTGGTGCATCTGCCCACAGATCAGCTTTTCCCTCCAGTTCACTACAAGCAGGGCCAGCTTTTATATTGGTGGATAAACAACTCAAGGCAATCCTCAAAAATAACTTCAAAAGCAGGACACCTGCTATTTTTCCTCCTTGTTAGGTTCTGTCCAAGGTCGGCCAAGCCTGGGAAGAAACTCAAAGAAGAGGAGGCACCTCTATCTGTTTTGGTCTATTCTCACAGCTAATCAGCTAATTTCCCAGCAGAAAAAATATCTTCTGCTGGTTTCAGTCATACTGTCTGGTTGTGAGGTTCATCCAAATGTCAACTTTAATTCAGGGCCTATTGCTCAGGCCCTAGCACTTCACATATAGGCAGTGGAATATGTGTGAAAGGATAATGTAATATCACATTGTACCACCAAAAATAGGGCATAATAAACTTTCTAACCAACAATCAGGTGATATTAGCAACTACAGAGCTTTATGGCTCCATTAACTTAAAATTATACTAGCTGAAGATTTTTCCTGTAAAGTATATTTGGAATCCAAAACAACCCACATAATTTCTACTGGGCTGACAAATCATCGGGTTTTTGGGGAAAGGGGGTGGCAAGAAAGAAAACTTACAAAGGTATACAAAGTAGCCAGCACCCACAAACAGCAAAAGTCGGATGCAAGGAAAGGCAAGTGATACACTTCCTCAAAGCATTCAGTGATAATATCTGGTGACATGAATCTGATTACAAATTTGATATTGCTAAAGCAATAGTTCCATTATTGCATGAAGCCATAATGCAGCCTTTATAGACAAAGGTGTAGGCCTAAGTAATCTATCAGTACGACCATCTTGCACTCCATCTCCCCCTCATCTATTTCTAGCAACAAAATCACTCAAGGTGGTAGCTGATTAAAATCCTTTTGCTGTCACCACAGGTTTATTTGAAAATAACTGAAGTTGTTGACCTAATATAAGCAAATCAGTCATATATATGTATAGCAATCCTTCATATTTTACCTATACTACTACATAATCTCCATGTTCAACAGCAGACACCCAGTTCTGTACGGAACTGCATGCGGTGCCACTCTCTAACCCTTCCTCCTCCTCCTCCACTGCATCCCCTTCACTCCCTCAGTCTCCTGCCTCTTGCACAGGCACCAGGGTGCCGTGGCCAGTTCAGAGCATGGCCTGCCCCAACTGCTCAGGCCACGCAGGCGGCCAACTGGCTGCTGCATCTCTCAGCTGGCTGGCACTGCTGACACCATGTAATTGACAGTGATTTGGATCTCCTTCTTCTATCCAGCCACCAAATTACACAAGCTTGTAGACCTTTCATACCTTTGAGATCTCTACCTTCTGTCAATATGGCTGAAGCCAGGCAATGGGTTCAAAAACTATTAGTGATGAACTTGACAGTTGCAAAGCATGTAAACCTCATTTCTTAAGAAACAAGGCTGGCACCTGCGCATTCAGCTTTTCATCGGTGAAACTACAGGAAAAAATACAAAACTCTGAAGCACAATACAACAAAGAAAACAGGAGTAGTTAGAAAGGTTCCTGAATTTCTAAAATTTAAGTAAAGCTAAGAGTTGAAGGTAAATTTTCAGAAACATTGAAACTATACACAAGAAGTGCAGTGAACCTAGGTAAGACATGCTGCTTTGCTTGTGCAAAACAGATAGAATTAGAGTGAAAAATTGAGCTTAGTGTTAACTAGTGGAGTAGAAACAGTAACTCCATAATAAAATGAAAGTACATAGATGAAGGTATTATCTCCTGTGCAACAGTGTGTCTGTGCTGTATGATCATGGATCCTAACAAATGTGATTATCAGCCACCTGAATGATAGGCATTTCATCAATTCTTCACCAGTCCAGTAACCACAAGTGTTAGGAGCAGCAAAATTAGGGAGATGCAATAAAATGAAATGGACTTAATAGAATAAATGGTTACCAGAATTACTGAACCTATCATTCAACACACAAAATACTACCACAGAGTACTTTGCATTGCATTATCTTTCTGTAGCTACAATTCTCTATCCATAATAAAAAATATCAGAACTAGGGACATAATATCTGACTTCAGGCTAGGATTTCTGCCTCCAACCACTGTGACTACCTGTGATTAAGATGGCTGAACAGAAATATTTACAGGACAAACCAAAATGTAATCTTTCTGCTTTGAAATTAGTAACATGATGTATGAAATGGAAAGAATAATTAAAAAAAAAAACCACAACAAAAACAACAAAATAAATCCCAAACCCAAACAAATCAGAAGTTTGATTTTGTTTAGAATTCTTAAGAAGGCTGAATATTCTTGCACTGTTTTGATGCAGTGCTAGGGTGATAATTTAAATGGGGAACTCTACAGCTGTCTCTGCCCGTATTTCAGAAGGGAAATGGGTCAGGCAGTAACAGCTCATTCTTTAAGTCTCCCTTTTCTGTCCCTACACCAACAGTTTATAGATTGTTAAGGGCTTCATGATGGCAAAAAATATTGTCCCCTATCACCATGGTTTCAACATCTTTTTTTTTTTTTTCATTTTAACTCAAGGAAATAAACAAGGAAACATGTTCATCAGTATCAAAACTCCAGACTCTTCCAGAAGCAGTATTCTAGTCCAGGCCCATCAGATGTCTTCATTTTAAAATATATTTCAGATAGAGCCTTTGAGAATAACACAGCTTCCTACTACTGACAGAATTACTGTTCAAAATTGCCACTAATATATTCATGGAGAGGAAATCATGTTAAGCTTGAAACAACCCTTCATTTTCAGGTCTGCATTAACCTTTAAATTGCTATTCCAGCACTGTGAAATCCCCTCTGTGCTAAATAGAAACCATAGTGCTCTAGTTAAACTCATTTTTTCAAGTTTTCTGCCTGCAAGCATGGTTTATTTAGAAGTTTTTGCATTGCCCACTGTTTAACAAGCACCCACAGCTGAATAACTCTTTCACCTTCTCCTTTATTCCAGCTGCGCAAAGTAAGCAAAACACGAAGAGCTGTTTTATCTAAAGTCTGATCTGGGTTTGTTAACTCAGGTAGCACATAAATCAGTGGATCCCAAGCATATATTAACAGTTTTGTGTATTCCTTCCGCAAAAAACAGTGAAGCTGGTGGTGGGGATTGGAAGAGAAATGGGCAAGGACCAGGAAAGTTATTTGCTGCACTAAACTATATTAATGTTAGCGTGACTAGGAGTGTAAAACTCACTTTAACACTCAAGAGTCAGAAATGCAAAGTTATGGCTCTCATAGGCATCATAACTCATGCTCTTGCACACATGCATTATTTCGTATTGCACTCTGTTAAATTTATAGGAACCATGTGGGTACGTCATAGTTGTTTTTTAAAGTATTAATTTGAAATTCTTGACTAGAGAATATGAGGTCTTACAGGAAACATGCAGCAGTGCAGCGCATTACAAAGCCACAGGCCTGAGTCTGCCTGGTCTCTGCAAACAGGCAGAAAATAGATGTAAAACCTTGTGGTCTTTTGCAAGAACTTGACTGTAAATGCTGTCAGACCTAACTAGCATAACGTTCAGCAAGGATCAGCACTGCACACAGACAAAAACACCCTGTGGTTTGAAATGCATCAGCTGGACCAGAGTTACTGTGTAGTCAAGGTAGGGAAAGATGAGTTCTTAAACTTCTACATGTTGACATGTCATAAAACCTAAAGAATGGCAGACATCCACTGCAGGGAAAGGGAGTAGTGAAAAGCTGTTCAACCTTCTTTGACACCAAGGATCAAAAAAGAGGATACAGAAATAAGCAGTTTAAAAAACTATAGCCATCATGAAATTTGTTGTTCCCAATAGTTGCAACCTGCCTCAAAAGAGAGTAACTTTCAAGCCTGCTAAGTTCATGAAGTTGCATGTGACTTCTTAATCAGAAAACGGCTGACCAAATTTTACAATATTCAGCAAAGGTTTACGTACCAGAAATTTAAATAAAGGTAACTTTTCAGTAAAGTCAGGATACAGCTTAGACTTCTAGTCACGAACAAAGAACATCTAATAAAATTATGCCATTCTTATTTTCTCCGTCTTCATCTAATTGTTCATTTCCAGATGGCATTACCTTGTTAACATCCTTCACAAACCATTGGCTTGAGTATTTTCTTTATAAATGTATTTGTTACTTCTCAAATATCAGAACTCTCAATACTTAAAGTCATTCAAAGGAAAGAAATATTTACATGAATGGCTCATACTGTTTTTAACATGCTTTTTAAGCACATCCTGATATAACTAGAATACATAACAAGAGAATAACACTAATGTTATGTTAAAGCATGCATAGCCACAAGCATTTAAAATCATTGTTGTCACGCTATGTCAAAGAAAGATATTGCAAATTACAGGACTTTTTGCTAGATTAAACACATTTCTCATACTGTTCCTCTTAGCTCTGCTATCGCTCCAAGAAATGTCTCCAGAGAAAGGAGGAATTTTTTTCCCATCAATTGTTCTGCAACAGCGTTTGGTAATGCCCCACGTTTAAGCCACATGGTACAAACTGTCCATTTTACACAGCTTGGCAGGAGGCCACTCTAACAGGAGAAGGATATATTCAGACTCCAGAATATTGGCACCATCATAAAAAAAGTTTTCCTTCAGACAGCTCACTTCTGCAGCAAGATACACTATCTTCTGAGTCACCAGGCCATGCTGCAGGTGGTATTTTTATTGCTCCCACTCCAGCTAAAGGCAGGCAGCTACTGAAGACCCTCTGATTTTCCTCTGGAGTTTTCAGCAGTGCATTTCTAGCCCTTCTTGTTATGACACAGAAAGACCTGGAAACTAGGACTTTTCAAGTTTCAATAACAATGCAAATTTAATAGTTGAACTTTATAATTTGGGAGTTTGACTTGTGAGGTTGGAGCTTCTGAGTTGGCAACACATCACTGTGTTATAAAATGCTGATACTTCATCCTGTATATGTCAGCACTCAAAGAAGCAAAGAACTTGTTTAAAATAGCACCAGTTGCCAGTCAGCTCAAAAAAAGAGACAGGCCAGACCTGCCCAGAGCATTCAAAACCAGGATGGAGAATCTGGAAAGCCTCTGACAGATGATACGGGTGTCATTTGCTATCGGCAAGCAGATTACTTTCTAGCTCAGTCCTCAGAAATAACTTCGATACTAAAATATCCTTCCCTCTTCCAGATCACAAAATCTCTAGAATCAAAAGCAGGTTGTTGTCCTGAAATGTGCCCTGCTGTAGTCTTTAGCATCCCTTACCTGACTGGTACATAAAGCAGCTAGGCCCTGGGCCTTAATGACCTTCAGATGACTTGACCTACCCCCAACATCTTAAATTTGGCCTGGCAGCAAAGAACAGCCCTTTTCTCTGATAATCACAGACAGAAGAGGGGAGTACTTCAGACTAACTCATCTAAAGTGTCTCCCCACCGCTGTCAATATAAGATGCACTATTAACAATAAGCTAAGTGACCTGAGGCAAAATCATGAGCTCTGGCGTAAAAAAGAAATGCAAGTGAAAAATGCATCAGAGCAAGACAGTAATCAATAACTATGGTGGATGAACTATGAAGTCAAATGTATGCACAACTTGAGGTGCCTATATCCACAGCTTAGCATTAGAGGAAACAACCTGAAATTATTTGAACTGCGAGGAAACTGTGCATATTCAGCAACTCTGAAAATCAGCGCTGGCATGCTTCACCTAGGAGTCTAGAGAGAATAACTTTTAGAGCCCAAGGTGGAAAAACTTCAGTGAAGTATGGCAGTGCATCACAGAGGTCTCAGAATAAGCAACAGCAGAGCTGGAAACCCATATCTGGCATTGGCATTCTGCAAATCTCCCTGTTAGCTTTAACTATTGTTTCTACTTCTGCAATACCAGAGGAGCACAAGGTTGTTTAAAATAAGAGACAAATAGAAAGCTCTAGGCTAATAGATGTCTTTTGCAATTTATACCCATGCATGTAATGTAATCTAACCAGATTTTTTATAAAAAGAGCAAGTGATATTTTGCAGGCTGAGAACTAGCAAATAAAGGGAAGGAAAAAGATAGCAATTCCTAAGTACATTTCTATTCAACATGAAGAAAACACACAGTAATAAACGAGTTATAAAAGGAGCAAAGAACATCAGGAATGATGCAACAAAATATTTTCCAAGTAAAATTGAAAGGAAAACCTGGGGGGGGGTTAGGATGCGGCCAGGCACTCTCCAGCCAGTCATTGCCTTGAAATATTTGACTCAAACCCTGAATGCACAAGATGTAGCTTGAATTTACAAAACAAGAGGTTTGATTACTGATGAATGATGTCTTGAAAATTTGGAAAAAGTATAAAACTGGTAAACAACTGTGCTGAAGATTTTCCTGTCTCATATGGGACACTGCACTTGGATTCATAATAACAAGGAATGCAGAGAAAGATGATACTTTCGACAAAGAAGTGTGATGCAGGAGATGGGAATATATTTTGCAACTCAGGCATCCTTCTTCTGCTACTCCCTACCTTGAGCATAAGCCTTAACCATTCACTTTTGCCAGAAGAAATTTTGTCTATCTTTCGTCTCGCTCTGTAAAGCCAGAATAATACTGGTTTTACTCAGATAGTCACAGTACAAAGTACACCACCATTGTTAAAAAGAGTCTGAGACATTCTTTTGGACCACATTTTCACTGAGACACAAAATTTCTTCTGCCTCCCTTTTCAAGCCATGTGTTTAATAACCTACTCATTTCCATAGCCACCTTAGGAAGTAGGAGACAGGGAACCTTGTGAATGGTCCTTGCATGCTGTTTAAATTTTAAGTCAGTCTTCTCAATTACATTTCTTTTGTCAGTCTTGTCTATGAACTTACAGGCATTCTCTATTTCTCTGTCCACATACGGTGCATGCCCTCCCTTCCCGTACTGGGGCTCCCTTGAGATCAAAGCCTTTAGGCATCACTACAGTGCATTCAGCAACAAACCCAGCAGGATACTAATAGGCTGTCTTCATTAACCTTTGTTGATTGAACTGTACTCCATCGTATTTGCTCTCCACACATTTGTGATGTCTCATAAAGATCTATAAGGGGAATTCTAATGGCAAAAGAGCCTATATGCCAAATTGCCTATCCACTGAAAAGGTAGAGTGTTCATAGGTAACAATGGGCTTTTTTCGTTTTTCCCTCAACAAGGCTGTGGCAGCACTTGAAAGGGCAAACAGAACACAGGATCGGATCAATAGAGGGACTGCACAGATTATAATTAATGTAGGGAAATGGCTATTTAAGCACAGTAACAGAAGCTACATTCACTAGGTATCCAAAATAAAAGATGACAGGTGCTGATGAAAAAGAACCATCAGATGGCATCAGCACTAGCTGATGAGGCATGGGGAGTCCGTGACACATGCATTTCCCAAAATATTGATGTCGTCCCTCACAAGAAACCATGCAAACCAGTCAGCTGAGTTGTGGAATGACTCTAATACCTTGCCTTTAAATCACCTGTACAATTTAAAGTCCGTAACAGTTTTTTCAACTTACTGCATTCATAGATGTTGAACAGCTGAAATTCAAAGTAATTGTTAAGCCACGCAGATGGATAATCAGGGCAACTTTGAAATTTAAATCTATTTATATGTAAAAACGTAAGAATCTCCCCCTGACTTTCTTAAGCAACTATCCCATACATGTTAATCTCTTAGATTCCCACTTTCCCAGTGTGATAATGAAAAGTCTGTAGGTTAAAATGTGTATTCATGTAAAATGTGTAATCACTAAAATTTGATTAGTGTAATCCAAAGGAAAAAAAAAAACAAGAGTTATTAAACTTAACAGTTCAAAGACATTGAAAACCGAAAGTAGAGAGTTACAGTTGAATGAATAGAAAAGCAAACTTGAGATAGCCATGTGAATAAAAACAAGGAAGATATTTTCAAGGCCACAGATAGGTTCTGTAGGTCTCACAACACAATGATTTATTAGTGTTAGCTTATATTAAAAAAAAAAAAGAAGGACAACAGAACAAATTTTGATATTGTTGCTTTATATCAGGCAATGGGTACCTTTCTAGCTGCCATTTCAAGGAAACTCAATAGCTACTCTTAGCTGGAAGGAGTGCCCTTGCCTCAGACCATGAGGAAAATTAAACCATAATTCTCTGTCTTTCAGTTTAATCAAGGTCTGCAGAAGAAGCTAAACTGCACTGTACAAGTTGGGGAGAAAAGATGAAACCACATAAACTCTCCAAAATCTAGGGAATGGAGACAGAATTTGAACCTCTGTAAGTATGTCCTATTTATTCATTGTTGAAACAAAGCAATTCAAACCATTAGCAATTCACGTCATGTTCCTGCACTGATTGCCACACCTTGTGGAACTGCAACATACCTTCATAAGTACCCTTCAAAGCAAGGGGGAAAGCTTCATAACTCACTAATAAACAAGAAAGAGTGGTCTTACAGAAATTTAGCCACAACATGTTCAATTATTTCAGTGGAATCAAGCAAGTCTTCACATAACCCTTTAAGAATGAACTGAAATAAGAGAAAAGCCTCTGTGAAGAGTCAAATGTTTTAAAAGCTTTGCTGTACGCCACGGTATGGAATACAAAAAAGTAAGAAAAAAGGTATGGTCTTTTGGTGGCTGTTTCTATACTGTTGTGGTGTTTGTTTGGGTTGTTTTTTTTTTTTACATTATGTGAGTAGTAAGAACTATTTTCATTAAAATGATACGTTGATAAAGAAGAACCCTACTTTCTGTTACTTACATTTCTTCATAGATGAAAAATTACGATCATATGTAATCAGTGATCTGGAATGTCGTCTCTCTTTCTTTTCAAAACTCAGACAGGAATATTTAAGATCCAAATTACCGCTTGGATGATAGTTCATGCTTATTATCCCCCCACCCCCACCCCCCAATGCTGTTAAAATTGATTCATTAATTTTTAATCTAAAAACAATTAATGTAGGATGTGAAAGGTTAGGTTTGAAATAAGGTGTGATACAAAGGGGATGGCAGGCACCCTGATGAGCAGCAGATTGGCTCTGATCTTTTGCAAGCCCAGCGAGATGATGTTGTTCTGCTATGGATGAAGTGGCTCATTATCCAAAAGATAATTGCCCAGATGCCACACCAGTGAGGTCACACAAAACATGGCAGTGGCTGCTGAACCAGTATTGGAGCTAATTAACAGTTAAGGCTGCAAGCAGCCATTTTGTACAGACCTCTACTTAGATGCATAGCTTTCCCATCCCATTAATGTTAACCATTTGCTCACCACCTTTCTGCTGCTGAATGAAAACATCATCTTGCCTGTCAGAAGAGCAAACACTTTGCATTAAAATTCATCCTTTCAATTATCCTGCTCATATCCAGGAGCATCAATCATTTTCATCTCAGTGTCAACTGAAGATTTGTCATCTCGTTTAATGCAGAGAAAGGCTGCATCAGACATTAAGAATAAACCTGAAGTTCTAAAAAGAGCTAACTCACACTAGTAGGAAACATTACGCTACATTTTACCTTGCCATCATGACTATTTTTTTCTGCTGTCTCTCATTCTGGATTACACTCCTTACTTAACAAGATGAAGCCTTAATTGAGACCTTTTGCATCTGGTGCCTTCAGAGACCAATCTATTAGCCATGCCTGCCTTAGAGGGGTAGTCTAGTCAATAATGCAGCAGTAAATTCTACACTTGCAAACTTCTGAGAGTCTGCAGACTTCTTCTTGATTTTAAAGCGTATTTCAACTTGAGTGCACACAGCCGTCCAAGTGGAGTTCACTGAAGCAACAGAGGATTTGCCATGACAGCAGTGGGCAGGCCAAACAGGTCCTTTTTAAATGGTCTTTTTCAGATGCTACAGTTTCTTCCAGCTTCTTCAAATGACATCTGGTATGTTGTTATTGTATTGAAAAGCAAGAACTGAAACTTGGTAATTTTGCATTTCTACAGCAAAACTGAGAGGAGTTTAAAATGTTCACCCTTGTGAACTCAAGTCAAGTTTAGTATTGTCTTTTTAGCCAAAAAAATATTTAATATCGTTTTTAAAAAATCTGTTTTAGGATTGGAGGCAAAAAAAAAAACAACATAGGGTCAGTCTCCACTTTCAAAGTTGGTTACATTTAATCACAACAGTCAGAATCCCTTTCTAAGAGAAAGTGAATCATTCTGGGGCTTTTTTTGCCTTTTTTACCAAAGGGAAAGATTTTGGTTTTAAGCTGTTGTGAGACTGTACCTCCCTTGCTTTTTCTCTCATTTCACTTACTGAACTAATAAACCCAGCTGTTTCAATCCCAAATTGCTAGCTTTATTCTCTTGACCATTTAACCATTACAGGGACTCTTTCCCAAGATTTATGTAGAGAATTCCTACATTCCTACACAAGGAGTATGAAAAGGCCTGAATGACCTCCACTGTTGAGAGGCTTGTTTTCACCTAACATCCAGCTGTGCCCTGCTTTACTCTTGCCTGCCATTTGGAATGTTTTGCCATCTCCTGCAGCTTTTGAAGCCCTTGTCTCTTTTTAGAGGGCTGATGCTTCATATAGGCTCTTGCAATACTTCTCTTAGCCAAGGGTGTTAAATAAAGTCTGGTTTTGATGCAGGGATGTTTTTGTTGTTGTGTTGTTTTGTTTCCCCAGTACCTTCTTTCCAGTCTTTTTGTCAGGTTTGCTTATCATAAATATGTATCACCGAGGCTGCGATTGCCTAGCTTTAAAATTTGGTCATGCACTTAAATATGTATATTTTACGTACATATATATATATATAT
>VZZY01018454.1:942-27750 GCA_013400335.1 Eurystomus gularis
AATACACCAGTTTCACTGAAAAAAAAAATAAAATAGATGGAGAGTGTCCTCTTGATGGACTTACTACTTCAGGAACATCTAATAACATGAGACTTAAGTATGCACCAGTCTGACACTGAAAAAGGACAGTCTGCAGACCTAGGTAGGCACGGCAGCATCAAATAAGAGTTTTTAGGATTTTTTTCTATTTATTTATTTATTTATTTAATTATTTAATTTTAACTACTGAGATTACTAAGGATGTTCCTTCTTCAGTGACACAGCCAATATTTGTGTCTTTCAGAAGCTTAACAAGGACAAAGCAGTTATGTTCAGACTATCCAGTTGCAGTTTATAGACTTCCTAGAATTTTTAGGATAAATGGAGTTAATTGGCAGAATAGAGTCCTGACAGCTAAAAGATCGTATCTTTTAAACATTACAACTGTAGTATGATTTCTGTAAAAAGGACACACAAATTACAGATAATAAAATAAGTACTTAGTTGTCTTCTTAATTAAGTCAATGTGTTTCTATTCACTGACATCAGATTCTGATTACATAGATAAAACCAGGTTGCTCACAACCAGTAAGTATAATCTGAAATGGTAGCACTGTTATCTAGAAAAAGAGAAAGATAATAAAGAAAACATCATGATGATATAAAGGAGGCAACAACATGGGGAAACCATGAGCCAAGATGTTGTGGAGATAGGCAACATGTTAATTCATACTGATAGTTTTTACCGATGGAGTGGAAGAGAGAACTGCAGAGTATAAGAATCTGGTTTTTTTTTCTCACTGGGCTGTAGGACAGGGTGAATCCTAACTGGAAAAAGACCCAATAATACAGTTCTTTCCGCTCCTACTAATAGCAGTAGAGCTACCTTTAATCCTTCTCTCTAAGGGTAGAGTTTAGATAAGAGAATTCATGAACATATAAATAAATAAACCCTGGCTGAGAAAATTAATCTTCTGAAAAAAATATATTTAAGGCAGGCTACTATTATTTGTTGTATTCATAATAAACCAGGAGAGTTTACTGAAAACTATACAATACCCTTTCATTTAAATAAAAAAGCTCCTTAGCTTAGCTAGATACGTGAGTGCATCTCACTCTCAGATTAATGTGTTTACTTAGAAAAAGAAGCAAGCAGCAATATCTTTGTAAGACCAGCTGATGGCTGGAACGAAGCACTCTGGCTTTCAAATGTGTCGGATCATTACGAAGTCAGAAAAAGGATTTTATGTTTTACTGCTTTCCAGCCTTCTATTCAGTTAAAGTCCTTTATACATGTACTTCCTTCTCTCAATAAAATGAAAACTGGGAGAATAAGAAAAAAAGCAGACTGGCTCATCAAATTTCTTTACTAAAGACACTGTGCTGCAACTTTTCATTTTATGCATTCTACCAAAAAAGGAGGTGAAAATTAATTCTTGTGATCTCAGAAGTCAGAGAAGAAATAATTTCTTGACATTATGAAAAATGAAGACATAGCTGTCTTCAATCCATAAGCTATTAAATACTTTGATCAAAGAATTTTCAATGAAAATAAAATTAAATTCTGTTGACTCACATTGCCTTGTCTTTTGAAACCTATTATTTGAAGATACTGCAACCGTCCACTACCCTGTCCACTTCTATCACACTATTTTTAATTCTCACCTTTTGATTAAACATGTGAACAAAATTAAACCCAGTTTTCATTATTTCAGTTATCTGACATTTCCGACACCTATTTTCTCTTCAAATCTTTCACTGTTTTCTTTTGCTAAACAACTTTCCTGCAGTCATGGGTTCAGTAAAAAATATTTAATATTTGAGCGAAAGCAGTATTGAAACCATGTTAGTTCAAAGCATAACTGACATTTACATTGATCAGCTTCTAAAGCAGGTATAGCTAACTCAAATAAAAATAACTTAATTAATATGCAGCAATAAAAGAAAATAAATTCTTTTTCCATTGAGCTCCTGTTCTGGTCACTGGCACATTCTACTATGTTCATGTTCATAAAATCTGAACATGGAGATTTGCTAATTGCTACTGTTACAAAGACATCAGTATTCCAGATTGCATCACTGTGAGGTACCAAAGTAACTGAACTGATAATATTAAACTAGCCATTAAAATTTTCATATTCAGTAGTACCATGCATGTACAACATCCACATAGCAAGTAAAAGCATAAGAAAAATTCAGATTCCTCAAAGCATAATAATCATTAGTACTACTCAACTCTAGGAAGAAATATGCTGACTGTCCTAATACTGCTCCATGCTTCAAAGTTACGCAAGTCATGACTTTCAAAGTAATGAATTTATCATTGAATGATAAATAATATTATTGTTTTCTAATAGATAGTAGGAAGAATATGCAAGAATGCACCTTTGCATATAAGTATAATGTACCTCTTCTCTTGGATGTCTCATACCTAAAAACACTCAAATATGCAATACAATTGGAGACAACTGTTGTACAGTGATTACAGCCATATGAAAGTAATGATACTATACATACCAGTCAGTTAAAAATCTATCCATCTAATCTCTTCCTCATTTTTGCCAGTACATTACAAGATAACAGAAGGAAGACTTTGAAGAGCAAAACTTCTACAAGACATGTTAATCTTTAAATATAACTTAACAAAAACTCCTGAGGATTTTAGAATCCATTACTTCAATAAATGGCAAAAACTGTTCATCACCTGAATATAAAGTGGCTGTGAAAGATACTGTGCATCCCTTGCAGACCGAAACCTCCACCTTACACACTGCTGCTGCTTCTGTAGCAGCACTACTTAGATCTGTCAGGTAGCACCACAACCCATGCAACAGCTGTGCCTGAGCACTCTCCCTCTGCTGCTCACCCTGTGGCCAACGGTGTAACATCAGGCACCACCTTTCACACTAGCTGCACGCTATAAAGTTTTGCTGGGGTAATCACATTAGCTAAACCTTGAAGACAAGCCTCCCTCCCGCCGTCAGCAAAGCCATGGATAAACCTCCTCCATTGGCCTGTGCTGTGACTGCACTAGAAAGGTCCCTGCTGCCATCAAGACAACAGGCTTAAGGAAGGCAGGAGTCTTTACTGTAGCTTTGGAGTAACTTTGGCTATCAAAAAGTCATTCACATTAAATGAAATCTAAGTAGGCAAAATCTCCAGTCTCCAGGGTGTGTACTGCATCTGCAAGAATAGCATAATGGTTGCAGACTTTTGCTCCCAACCCTGGAAGCCCCAGCCCTGGCTACCATCTTGCATTTCCCATCAGTTCTCCTGGGAGGTGGAACTGATATCCCTTACCAACTGTTACCCTACTGTGTAAAACACTGTAACTTCTTTTCCATCATTGGTCTATCAGGTTTGGTGAGAGACCAAGATCTAAGAACACTGAGTAAGAAGTTACTTTGTCCTTACAATCTCAGAGCTCAAGCACAGGACGTGTTCAGAGGGAGCATACTGTGAACATGGTTTTATCTAGCTTCTGAATCTTAACCTGTAGAAAGAATTTGGCTGCCTTGAATGACAGAATCATCTGTTTAAGGGTAACAAAAACTCTAAAAATATGGTCAGTATTGAAAAATAAAGTCTTGTGATTTGATTTTTTTAATGCCTTAAAAATCATATTGTATCAAAATCTAGGTACATAGTTTTGATGAATAGTCATCGAAGAATTTGAATCATTACAATTTATTGTGTTTAACAAAATAATTTTTCTTACTTTTCTGAAGAAAATAGATGTATTTCCACTGTCTTGGTTTACTGGGCTCAAAGTCAGTATTATTTCAGGTTTCTCTTCATTAGATGTATTTGTACTAAATACTATTTCTGATAAGATACTAGTTTTTGACTGACTATATCAATTACACCCCCCCCAAAAAAAACCCAAAACAACAACCCACAAAATGTCTCTTCTGCTTGTAATTGCTTGTCATTCTTACTACTGCTGCATAACTTTGCTTTTTAAATTTAGATCAAGTTCAATGAGAATATGGCATGTTGGGAATTATACTATATTACAGAGAAACAATTAGTAAATACATCTTAGGGAGATTTTCTGTGGACAGACAAAATGGCTCTAGAAGGCTGACTAGGCTATGTAAAAGGTTTTATATAACACATTTCTTGGATTATTTTTATTCACAGAATTATGCAGGTTCACACAATACTGAAAATATTTCTTTTGTCAATGTAAGTGATTGGTACTTTTCTCAGAGAATGAGAGAAAAATCATAAACAGAATATTGTACTTCTGCTCTTAGAAATGACGGCCTAGCACTATACTGAAAATATTACGAACTGGGTTTATTTCTCTGCAAAGTTTCTTATGCATCAGAGAAGATTTACCTGACTAAGACTAAAAAGTACTCAGAACAGGGACTCCTACTTCCTTTGAGAAGGAGATACAGCTAAACACAAGTTAGGTTTTTAATATATTACATTGGTCAAATGGCATTTGTGAGGTGACTGAAAATGAAAACGATTATCAAGACAATCCACCTGTAGCATCAGGGTGCTAGCACAAGGCTCGAAGCCCATTTCACCAGAAAGGCTTCGTGGCTGAGGAAGTGCTAACTGGCTGTGCATATCCAGGGATACGCTCATAGCCCAGGAATTTTCACTGCTTTTCACTGCTTCCCACCTTCAACAAAGGTGGGAATAAGCTGTTTAGAGTATTTCATCCTTACTGAATGCATTGCCTCATCTCAAAAACATTAACCTGTACCATATTTATCCTATGTATGACAAATGCACTTTGTCTTAAAACAGGCTTATTTTTCAATTTATATGCATATTATATGTGCATATAGTTTATTATGAACATTCACATATATATACACATCAAGTGTTCTGTTATTTCCATTCAAGTACTTGCAAAATACTAGGTTACAGAAGCGTAAGAAGCATGTAACTAACGAAGAATGAAACATACAAAAAGATTTAGTTGGTGATAATGGTAGGGGACATATGGTCTCCCAGAAATTATTTTACTTCACTAATGAAAAATAAAACAACACGCCCTCTTTTCAAGATGCACTCTCTTTCCAGAGTATAGTACACACATATAATGTGTTCAATGAGGCAGCGTATTAAACCATCTGAGATCACTTAAATTGTTTTTAGAAATGAATAGCTTCTGAAAAGTCTTTAAATTATTCAAGCACCAAATAAATCTAAGAAATCCCTTATATAACATACTCAGGTCTGATTCCCAGATCTGTACAGACCCAGGCAGCTAGATGTGCCCAAGGAAAGGATCTGCCAATTTGGAGAGAACAAGATGGTCAGGGGGATGTTGAAGTAACTCAAGCAGTAGCTGCTTTGGGGATGACACTCAGGCTTTCACACCTGCTACTTGTACCACCTGCAGAGATTTCCCAAGCATACAGTGAGACAGACACCACCATAAAACTAAATAATCACCCTAAAAAAAAAAAAATCCTATTGTCCCTTTCAAATTTTAGCAGAGAAGGAGAGAGTGAGGTGGCAGGAATCAGGTACTGTGAAGAGATGAGGGGAATGTGGACAGTCTCAGTCCAGGAAACAGGAAAACAAGAATGCAAGTCCCCTGCTCTGGAGAAAAGCTACCAAAATAGAAAGTCTTATGTGTTTCTTTATGTGCTTTTCATCATAGAAAAAAAACACTAAAAGTGTCTGCAGAGAGGTCAGCGAAGAGGAATGCTTGTAAAAAGCACAGCAGATTGGGGCATTTAGAAAAAAAGCTTGACAAAACATTAACGCGATCTTAGGAAGTAAAATTTTATGCAGGAACATCACAAATGACTTAATAAGCCTGATTTCCATAGGCTGAGGTCAGAGTTCAGCACTGATTATTATATGACTGCTTTTATGGTAACAGCATAAATGACTGCAATTCCATGTTTAGACCTGTACACTGAATTTACAAACAGGCATTTATTCATTCATAAATACTTGTGATTATAAATGACCTATTTACTTGTTGAAGTTTATGAAAAGAAAATCCAGTGAGTTCATCCCTAGAAATTCTAAGAATATCAGTACACAAATTTTCCAAATAAACCCTTAACCACATGTATTACAGAGAAATTATTGCACCAAACTGAAATGCGCACATTTACCCCATTTTTCCTTTCCTTTCTTTTCTCTATTCTGTTACTGAAGAGGAGCTGTTAGAAATCCAGCAGAATGGCTGCCAGGACAGGACAAGCAGATCTCCAAACCAAGTGAGCTAACAAGGTAAACAAGTTTGGCTGCAACAAGAATTTAGGTACTGGCAGGAGGAGGCCAGTGAATAAATCCAAAACATACTGTATTTGGACTCATCTGCTTAATTCTGGCCCCTCATCCCAAAGATGGCACAATGGAACTTGAAAAGGTAGCTTGAAGAGCAGCAAAGGCAATAAAATGGCTTTGTCACAGGAAAAAAAAAAAAGAAAAACCCTAAATAGACTAAGATTCTCCAGCTAGGAGAAGTGACACCTCAAGGAGAACAGAATCAAATAATAAACTGCTATTCACTAGCACATTAGTGTGAGTGACTAGTGAGTGACTTTTTCCAGTCTTTGCCACTACCAAGGTAAAGATGAGTAATCACTTTCATAATGCAGAAGGTAAGAAGCACTAAATGAAACTATCAAGATGCAATTTCAAGACACAGCATAACTGGAATTCTTGTCTTAGCTAAAATCCGTAATTTTTTTATACTTCCTACACTCTTCTTCAGTTCAGAAAATCCTTTAAGAGAGTTGAACTAGAACTTGAGCATTTTCAATGGATTATATGTTCTCCTCAAGTAAATAACTTTTAGGGAAAAAAAGACACATATAAGGAAACAGTTAGTTTTCCCTGTTCAACCCCAATTCTACACCATCCCCTAGTCCCCTTCACACAAAATGGAAGAATCATGAGTTACTGAATAAAGCTGGGTATTTGAGGTAATTAAGGATATATAATCTAAAGACATGGATCTAAGAGTCAGAGTTATGTGAATAAATGTAAAAACGTGCAACAGGAGGGATTAATGAAACAGAAGAGGCAACACAGCTGCAGATAACTAGGATGAATTGCAGACAAGAATCTTTCCCAGATTACATCCTTGTGGCATTTTCCACAGAAATAAAATATAAACTGCATTGTTAAGAGATAAGGTGATAGACACTGATTTAACTGCTGTGTCCAGTAGCCTCTATCCACAACCTTCCTTATGCACATGCAGCCTACAGACAGATGTCCATCAGAATAAATGGATTAACATATTTGGCTATACATATCAGCTGTTAAAATTGAATAGTTAAATACAGTTGAATGAAATTAAAAACTATCAACTGATATTTGACTTTCATTCAGGCATGATGATAAATAAGCAGCTCATCATGATAAAGTTATGTGCCATTTCAGTTCATCTGCAATATCAACACATTCAGAAAAACATCTTATTAGATAGATACTAAAAAAAATGCTGTTCAGATGCAAAAAGAGCACTGCTTATAGTACATTTGCTTTATACACTGTAATGTTCACTCATGTAAATTAAGTCACATCTTAAGGGAATACAATTATTCTGGGTGAATATACGCTACTTTTGATTGGCTGCCTTCAGAATAAGTGACTTCCTTGTACAAAACATAGTAACTTTCTTGCTTTTTTTTTTTCTTTAGTGGGAAGTTGTATTGGAAAGAATAAAATAATGGAAGAAGTGTTAAATAAAATAAAGCAAGTTGTTATGTACTGAACACCAAAATGTAAGAAATACATACTGCTGCACATGCTGCTTTCAGATGTTATTCACCAATTTACTTAAATCTCTACGCACTTTCCTTTCAGGTTTCTAATGTTTCATGTCTCTCAGGGAAGACTTTAAATGCAAAAAATGGGCCTCAGGGCAATTGAACACCACAAATCTAAATCCGAGACACCGTGCTCATTGCAGTCTAGATAGCTCTTACTTAATGATGGGAAATATTTAAAAATAAAATGTCCTGCTTAAATGAAGACAAACCAGCCCAATTTGAGAGCCTTTAGCTCTGCATAGCATACCCTTTGTGTGAAATTTGAACAGCTCCAGAAAACAACAATCTGGAGGTTATTTTATACAATGCTGTCCTCTAAGGCAATCTCTCTGTGGATATCCCATAATTAGGAAAATCTATCCCATCGTATTAAAGCATCAGCTATTTACTTGTTTCTTTCAAAACGATATTTAATTAATTTTTCTTCTTCTACAAATGTAGTGGGTCTGGCTGAGCTGGTTTTCCACATAGCTGCCCTCATGAGGCAGGGTTTTGTGCTGGGAGCTAGAAGGGTGTTGATAACACACCCGTGTTGTGACCACTGCTGAGCAGTGCTCGCACAGCACCAAGGCTCTTCCCAACATTCACCCCACAGTGGGATGGGGTGGGCAAGATCTTGGGAGGGGACACAACCAGGACAGCTGACCCAAACTGACCAAATGGGTATTCCATACCATATGACATCAGCTCAGCTATACAGCTAGGGAAAAGGAGGTGGAGGGGGGACCATTCCTTTGTCCTCCAGAGCAACTGCTATGTGTATTGGAGCCCTGCTTCCCAGGGAGTGGCCAGACATCGCCTGCTGATGGGAAGTAGAGAATAAACCTTTGTTTTCCTTTGCTTCTGCATGCAGATTTGCTTGGCTTTGCTTCTGTTATTATTAAACTGCTTTTGTTTTACAAAAACGTGTTTGCTTTTTTTTCATCTTATTTTCCTCCCCCTTTTTGCTCTGCTGAGGAGGAAGAGGGAAAAAGGGGGGGTGATAGAGCAGCTTGGTGGGCACCTGCTGCTCAGCCAAGGTTAACCCACCAAAATAAATAAACTAAAACAATACCTGCAAGTACATTAACAACCACTGTTTTTATGAGTCTGAGCAAGAGCAGTATGCTAGTTCCCTTACAGGTCTGATTCCAAGAAACAATCAACTGGCACTACTCCCTTAGTAATAACAGTATTTTTAATGGGGCTCATGCATGCAAAACAAAAAGAAAAAGGCCTTAAAAATTTTAGCTTTGCTTGAAACAAATGTCAGGGTGTAACAGCTGAAATGAGGAAAAAGAATACTTAGAAATATTGAAAGGCAATATTATACTAGGGATGATTTTAAAAAGAAAACCCAGGAAGGCTTCATATACAAAAGCATGTTTTTCTATGTTCATTCTTTGCAATTACATATTTCCTGTATCTAAAAACACTGAAATACAGTATGTATAACCTGAGTAAATATCTTGAGATTTTAATTCACATGCAAAAGCTATACACACCAAGTTCCAGAAGTGTTACTGAAAATACATTCTTGCATACATAATGCATAAGATATTTGTGGAAACCCATATGGTTTCCCATTAACCAATAGTAACTACGACTCAGAGCCAGTTTCAGCTGTGCAAGGGAAGGCTAACAAGTCAGCAGCATCTTCTGCCATCTCAAACTTATGATCCATGCTGGATTTACTGGATTTAACACCACACCTGCCACACTGGAACTTACAGAACTTACAGAACTGTTTTAGAGAAGCCTAAAATTTTATTGTAACGCTTTCCTTGTTAGATTTTGTGACAAAATGGATGTCAGTGATCTAATTGCCAAATTTGTAATACATCTAAATGAAAAAGCAAAGCTGAATAGTAACGATGAGGTGCCTACGAAAGATGAAGGGAGCATTCACACTCTGTATTTTTCAATGTGGGCATTTTTAAATGCTGAGGGTCTACAGGTTGAGGCTACAAGGACTAAGGAACAATTTACAGAGATCTTAAGTGGCCTGAGACCACGTGGTAACACTTTTAAAGCATTAATTAAAACCTGCTGTTTCATAAAACTTGAAACACAAGTTGATTACATAAAGAGATGAAAGATACTGTAAGTATCAACTACATTTTATTTTCTCTCCTAGGTGTCTTCTACGCTTTGTCTGAAAGGGCAATAATTTACTACCTTTTATCTTACAGCTCATGAGTTTCAAGCTACCCTTTCCACAGAGCAGCAGTTCCATAAACACAGTCTCTGTACTTCCACTTCCTCTTTATACAGTAGAGGGGAATAAAAGTATTCCAGCTGAAGCTTTATCTATGTACTTTTGGCAAGAGGTAAAAAAGAAAATTAGCGATCTTCATTGCAATTTCCTTTGACCCTGATTTCACATTTTCTAAGCCTAAAGATTCTTTTTGAAATTGTGCATTATGCCTTTCCTTGCCTAACTTGTTCTGAATTAGTAAACACTTTGCAACTTGCTTTTCAGAAAAAAAATATTCATGTCCATTTTAAATGTGATAACTGTGTAATACTGTCTTCTAGGGACCTTCTCCATGAAAAGAAAAACAGGGTGCCTTGGCTCCAATTTACAATTATCCCTAAAGATGACTCAGGTTACAAGGCAATCCTATAAAACACGTTTAGTTTTTAACTATGAAGTCTTTGTGCCTCTTATACTGGAGAAAAAACTTCAAAATACTGCATTTTGGTGTTTCTTTAACATGTACTTCCCTTCACATTTGGAAAACATACAATGAGTATCACTGATACCCAAACTATGCCTGAAAGCAAATACCACGTATAATTACACAAGGGGCAATGGATGCAAGCTAGAGCACAGGAAGTTCTACCTCAACAGGAGGAGGAACTTCTTTACTGTGAGGGTTACAGAGCACTGGAAAAGGCTCCCCAGAGAGATTGTGGAGTCTCCTTCTCTGGAGACTTTCAAAACCTATCTGGATGCGTTCCTGTGTAACCTGTCCTAGATTCTATGGTCTTGCTTGGCAGGGTGGTTGGACTCAATGATCTCCAGAGGTCCCTTACAACCCCTAACATTCTATGATTCTATGATTTAATACATTTGGAGACTGATATTTTTACCATTGTGGTGTGTAGTAGGAAAACTGTGACTTTTTCAGTAATATGAAGAGCACTGAAATATTCAAATAGAACCGATAACTTCAAACAGTACAATCTTTGCTTTGATGGACTGACTGAATCTATGAGCATCTTATTCCCTATTCACATCACATTGATTGTAAGGTAACAAATGTGATGTCTGCATGGCTGAATCCTTACAAGAAAGTGCTTGCCTTTCCCTATTGTCCTAGTTTGCCTGAAACACTGCTTTTCTTATATCGTTGTGCAAGAAGGCAAGATTCATTTTCTTACTTTTTAAAAATCTTTCAAACTCAGGTTTCCAAAATAATACTGACTGGAAAGCAGGCTAAAGAGCCTCTCAAGAGTGCAGCGTCTTCTCAGAAGCTGGCTGTGCATTCGGAAATGTGGATATCCACATAAAGGACTGTCAGACTAAACCAGAGTGCAAAAAGGGATAGTTAGAATTTCTAGTATATTAAACAGTACAACTGAACTACAAAAGCCAAGAATTCTTAGCTTACATCAGAATTAACAATATTTATATACCATTGTAAAATTAGCCAATTAATTTCTTATGCATGTAAATAAAATGCCCCATGAACCTCTTTCCTGAAAAGGCATTTCTGATTTTAAAATTTCTAGTCATAACATCACATAAGCAAGCACATATATTTATAAATGGGAGCTGATAGCAATTACCATCCTTAATGTGATTAATTTCTTGGCATTATGTATAGTTTGACCTCTACACAGGGGTCAGCTATTCCAGTTTCCGGAATTAAAGACATAAACTTCTCATCAAATAACATTAAAGAACTTTAATTTCTGCTCATTGCTGCAGGCTACCCTAAGAAAACAATTTAGAAGAGTAGAACCTAATTTCAGCCAGATGCCACCGAAAAACAGGATGTAGTATAAATTCAGATTATTTACTATTTGCTGATGTTTAATTTTACATGAATGGGGAAGCTTATTTTCAAGCCATATTAGATGACCTCTCAGGTCACAGCCACTGGGCTTCTGTACTGTTGTGGAATAATACATTTCCTCTCATCCAGCTACCTGCTACTTAGGTATGGAGAAAGGAGTTGTTAAATTAAAAAAACTTCTTGGCCTGCACAGTAGACAGTGTTGTGATCAACAGTGCTTCTAGTTGCAGAGAACATTAATACAATTTGGTAGCTTTTTGTGAAAAGAATTTTCAGTCAAAGACAGAAAATGAAGAACCAATGCTCCATCCCCGAATGTGTTCAAGGCAGGTTGGATGGGACCTTCAGCAACCTGGTCTAGTGGAAGGTGTTTCTGACATGGCAGGGGGTTGGAACTAGATGATCTTTGAGGTCCCTTCCAACCCAAACCATTCTATGATTCTATGATTCTATGATTCTATGATCTAACCAAGTTCACCGACTGCCAAATGGAGAAAGTCCCAAAATCACAAAGAAGTCAAATTTTGCAAAGATGAATCCACAATTATTGCTCATGACAAAACACAATGTTAAACATGCAGTCAAAAAGCAAGAGTATGAAATTGCAGGTACAGGGTCTTAAGCACATCCCTGACCTTCCTTCAAACCACTATGAAATACTAGTATTGGTCCAAGCCTCCTAGGAGGTGAAGACAACAGGGAAGTTTTATCTACAGAGTGCCTGCAGGAGGTGTGCACTGGCAGACCACCTGTGCCACAGAGGAAGTTAGCAGCCTGGACAGCATCAGAGGTGAGAAGGTCCTGTGGTTTCTCAGGCCTGAACCTCCAGAGGTACCAAAAGAGGAGTAGGCAAAGTCACAGATTACCCAGGTGGGAGTCCCATGAGGAAGGGGACTGGAAACTCATGACTTCTGGCTCCAGGTGGTTAAGTGGCTTAAAAGAAACTTTGCAGAAAAGGACTTGGGGGTCTTGGTGAACACCAAGCTGACTATGACCAAGCACTGTGCCCTTACAGCAAAGAAAGCCAATAGCCTCCTGGGTGGAAAACCTTCCCCTCTACTCAGCAAGATGAGATACATCTCAAGCTTATGGCCCAGTGCTGGGGTCTCAGTAAAAGACAGTGCAACCTGACTTAGGTTTTTGCTTAACTGTTATTGCAAAGAAGTCTGGTTGAACAGTAACTTGGCAAATGATGAAACTGTAAGAGTTTCAGCAGTAAGAACAGAAGCTTGTTAAAAACGAACTCTGTTAAATGCTTTATTCTTCTAAATAATGTTTTAATATTATTATTAACAATAAATGTTTGAGAAGTAATACTGGTAAATGAAAGGGTTCCCATGTAAGTTTCGACTGAAGGTACTGTGCTGCAGTACTACCAGAAGCAATGGGTCCCAAGCATTATGTGTACATTCTTCCTTTACATATATTGCAGAGTATGTGGAAGTGACCTAAATTCAGTGCACCATTCCACACATGATCCTAACCAGCTCTGATACTCACAAGAGGAGAGCTCTGTAAAGATAGCATGGAACAAGACTAGGTATTATTTACACAATAGTGAGAACAAATGGAGTTCCTAGTAGAAAGGCTGGCAAGGTTAAGACATGGCTGACTGAGTCTTGGTACAGAAACAGACATATAATATGGCAGTGGCTTCCTCTCTGAACAATTCAGAGAAAAACACTGACAGCATTTTGTACAAAGAGACAATATCTGAAAATCTTGAATCTCGTAACAAAAATGGGTGAATCACACCTAATTTTATACAAATATCACTTTTCTAGACATTCACTGTTGGCTGCCACTGGAGGCAGGTTCTTGAACTGGATGTAGCCTTATACAGCACAGCTGCAATATATCAATTTAGAATGCATTCAATCTGGGTAAAATTTGGGTTACAATTTGGGATAAAAATGCACTCATTGCCAAATCACCATATGAAGAACCCACCTCATTCCACTATTTATGGCACTTCTAGATTCAAAAGGTGTTTCAAATTAATCTAAAAAGCATCTTTGGAGTGCTGAAGTACTCGTCATCTAAAGTCAGTCATATATCTATTTACTCTTTAGCCACCCAAAACTGACCTAAGTCATTCTGATGAACTGGAAAGAGCTGGGGTTTTTTGCAGGCTTACATTGCCAAGAAAGTTTTTGATATTGCACTATACATTTCTTGGGCCTAACCCAATTTCTAAAGTTGCTTCCTTTTTTTTAAACAATTGCTAGATTCAGCTTCATTACAAAAAATGTCTAGCTTCATTTAAGACCACTGTGAAAGAACCCAAGAGACAATCAACCCCTTGGGGTCCAGAAATGCTTAACAGAGTCTAAATTCTTTCATGGAGATAAATGTGACTCCAACATTCCTTTCCACCTGACGAATGAAGTAAAAACAACGCAAAAAACCCCCAACCCCCAAAATTTTCACTAACATCAATGCCATTTCATTTAGCTTAATGACAAGACACTGCACACAGCAACTGAAAATGAGACTTGAGGTATCTTTTTAAATTTGTACTTATTTGCCTTCTGTGGTCTGGCAGGAGTGTAATGCAGCCTCTAAGTATAATTACGCATTAATATGAAAGCCATAAATAATCTCTCAGCCCTGTGGATTGTCTGCGAGTATAATTGTAGACTCACACTTTAAGATGATCAAAGCATCTTCTTCAACTGTGTGCTTGTACTGCTATTCCTCCAAATGATCACATTCTCTCAATATTTAAATTCAATTTTTTACCATTTTATTTCCACAGCATGGAATACATCCACAAGTTTTTAACACGTGACCAACATCCTTAATAGGATATAATATAAAAAAATCTTTCAGTCATCCTCTCTTCCTTTGAATATGGTCTAATTTTGTCCTTCAGAAACCAGTCAATTAGATTCCTATGAAATGTGTTTTTTTGAAAGACTGTCTTAATAAACCTAACTGAAAATCAACAACCATACAAAAAAACCTCCACTCTGTTTCAGAGTTACCAGACCAGTTTAAAAAAAAATAATAATTGTTAACTTACTTTTTTAAGAGAGTGGAGAAGGAATATGTATTCTACAGGCTGAATTAAAAATCCTCACCAAGGCTATTTCCTCATGAAAAAATGAAAAGGGCCTATACATGACAGAACTCACAAGCAGTTTTAATCCCTACTACTATAGGCACTGCAAAATTTTACTAGAAATTGTCCAACTACCTTTGATAAAGATCCTCACGAAGCACCAATTAAAAAGAAATTCTAAGCAAACTAAATTTTAACTTAAAGGTTGCTACTTGTTTGAGATTGATTACCACATTCCATAGAATTTTTTTCACTGCAATAAATGAGTTTAAAAATCTGTAAGTATCCGCTGCTCCTTGGGCCCCTGCTCCACTGTCTCATCATGTTCGCTGTAAAATTTCTTTTCCTAACAGTTGATTAGAATTTCTCTTCTTTCAATTTGCCTTTTAAATTTATTCAAAACGGGCCACTATGCAGCATAAGACACTCACTAGGCATCCCTTGCCCACCCTTAGTCTTCTCCTCTGCAGGACAAAGGAGCATAGTCCCCCCAGTTCTACCTCACACACCATGCAATCGTCCAGAAAGCCTTCTGAGCTCTCTCCAGTTTGTCAATGCATTTCTCATATTGGGGCACGAAAAATGCATACAGGAAGCCCAGATGTGCTCTTAAACACACCGCAGTGCTACTAGCTTCAACAGTACCATTCGATACCTTTGAAAAATGAGCTTCTCTTCAGATAGCTGGCTATGACTTGAATTCAACATTAAGTTTAAAAAAACAGTTACAATGGCTGTATATTACCAATAGTAATTTCAGAGAGTGAGAGAGGAGACCGGGAATAATGCCAGCGGTTGATTTTGAGAAAAATAAATCATGTATATAAAAGTGATAAATACAAAGACTCTTCCTCAAGCATGCCTGCTGAACTGTATTTATCAAAGTAGCATTTCTCAAGGAAAAAAAAGAACAGCAAATGCCATGTGCAGGAGAGCCAATGTCATTTACAGAGACAGTCAGCTTTAGCCTCCCTCAGGTAGAGGAGACATGACTGTGAGAGCAGAGTTCCTATGGCTTCAAATCGCTTTCAGGAACAGAGACCTCAGAGAGTGCTGCTGACTGAATAGAAGACCTGTAGATGTATTATGAAGCCAAAAAAAGTTTGAAATGTTCAGCAACTGTCATGGTTTTACTACATAGTATTTGTAATGTGTTTTGGTAGCACTGGGGATATATGATTTAAAAGCTGCATAAGTAAGCACTAATCCTTTAATTGTCACATGCTGAGTACCTTTGAATACATCACAATACCACAACAACAGATGGAGTATAGGTAATGTGTTAAGAATATGCAGCTTGCAAAGACATACAATGAAGTTCACCCATACAACAAATAACCTCAAGAGCAAAGAATGAAGTTTCTCTGCATAGATACAACAGTCCTAAGCAGTTATCTAAGGGCAGCAGAGCCACAAAAGGATTTCACTAAGAGAAATTCCAAGATAGCAATGACACATCAGTACATTGGTACTCTGTTCAAAATTTTTTAGTAATATTATTGATTACATTTCATTTTTCAAAAGTGTTTCTCAAGTTTTCTTTGTTTCTACAACAGTATGATTTTCTGGGTTCAGTACATTCTGGTGGTTTTCAGAAACTAAACTATTATAATTCATATTGATAATATATGAACTATTTTTAAAATATCTTGCTGATACACTGGTCCATGTTCTATAATTTACAGTAAAATTTCTTTGTCTGAGTTCATACTTATTATGGAAATTTCAAAGTACAGTTTTGTACTGTCATAGACAAAGGACTTCTAACAGCATGGCAATATCCATATGCTCCTCTTTTTGCAGTTAAAAACAGTTCTTGAAGGTAGAAACTAATCTTTTATTTCAAAAAACAAAGCTTGCTAGATGCAGCAAGTGTTAAAAACTTCTAAACATTTAGTGTTCATCAGTTACAATCCTAAACAATTAGCACTGTTAACATCCTTTAAAAAAAAAGTCAGTGGAAAAGTATTTTCCTTACATTCAAATACGAATGCATGCAAGACACTGACAGCTCCTCCACTTGCCAGCTTTGTGACTTTTGAAATTAAAAAAAAAGGGCATATTTCTTCTTATTTCACTGTCTGCATGTCTTTCACTTTAATACACTTATTACTGATTAAAAAATAGTATTCATGTTCATGGTTCAAATAATACATAGTTTTGAGTAGATCAGCTTCAACATGGCCCCTGAGAGTTAGTCTGAATGTCTTTTTCCTGGTTGTCAGATATATTTTATAAGGTCTCTAGCTACTTACAGTCCCAGAAGAAAACATAGTTTCAAAAACAGGATATCAGACAGGTTCTATTAATACAGCTTCACAGGATGCTGGTACACAACACAAAATCGGGTAATTTCGGTATAAAGTAGAATTAAGCAGGTCAGCAACACAATTTTTTCTGTTAAAAATAAGAATTTTCATACAAAAATCTCAAGCAAATACTGCAATATAAAATGACTGTGAACAGAGTAGGATACAAAAATATTAGTTTTCTACTCAGATACACTTCTTCCTTTATGCTTCCCACTAGAAATATACTCTATCCTTTCTTTAGTCAGAGACTCTCCTAAAAGGCCAGATTCTCCCATGTCAATGCGATTCTTTGATTCAGTACCTTCTGCCCTGAAAAGCATATGCTTCATTTTCAGCTGATATAAGCTAAAGTGTGAAATGCAGAATTTTCAAGGTAATTAGCCTTTCAAAAACTCTTCGACTTTTCATGGCAACTAGAATATTATCCCATTTTAGCCTACCTTGGCATTTTCATGTTTTGGCACTTCTGATCCCTGTCATTACCAATTTACTGATAGTGAGACACATAAAATTTGCAGGATAGACTCCTAAAATTTATTTCAGTAATATTAAGGGATCTGCTATTGTAATATGAATTCTCCTAAATTTCTTACCCAGCAAATCCTAATTTGGAGAACTCTCACAGTTGACCCTACCACTCAGAACAGTTTGTACGTAATGGCACAGTTTAAATTATGTTTAGAGATCTTTAGAAAAACGTTTACACATATTCTCAGAACTCAGAAATAGCTAGTTTTTATTCAATATTTAGTTTTCAAAGCTTTATAAGCAAGTTCCATCGCATTTGTCTTAAACTTTGGATAATAACAGTGACAGAAAAATGGTAACAGAATACACAGGAATTCCTGAGGAAGGTTAAGAGCCACCAGTCTTTAACTTCAGAGGCTGTATTTGGTCTTATAGCAACAACGCTTTTTATTACCTGAACTTAGACAAGGAACCATGAAATGCTATTAGTGTCTGCTTTTCTTTAAATAATTTGCATATTTATAGCCAACATCTCAGAAACCTAAACATTATTTATCTAATCATGCATAAAAAGTTAGCTTCACTATTATTCTGCTTTTTCTTAAACATTCTCCAACATTGTCCCCATATAAATATTTTAAGAAAGTGTTTATAAATAAAATAAACCCTTTAAAAATGAATATGTTGTGTTTCCTGTTTTTACTGAAGTCAAACCAGCAAAATCCTTAACACTGTGTGTCAAAACCACTGAAACATCAGAACAAAGGAGTTCAGTCTGTAGAAACTCATGATGAATCGCCTGCAGTTCATCCCATTGGTAGAGGAAGGAGAAAAGAGACTTTAGGCTTCCCTCCACTGGCAGAACACCTATGGAGAACAATACTACTCCATTTCACTAATGTAATTTGTTTACTACATTAAATTCTTCAAACTCATACTCAAAGTCCTGTGCTCCCATAAAAGAACACACCTACTTGGCCAAAATAAGACAATTTCATAATTGTCTTGTACAACTGACTAACTTGTCTGGGAATATAAAGAGTCAATTCACAGGACATCAGCTAATCTAAAGAACACAGGCCGATCAAAACCCAGGGTTCTGGGTTAGACTTTTTCAGATACAAGATGTGTGAGTTTTATATTTAAGTGGCCCCAACTATCCTGTATAAGTACATCTGCCTCATTTACATTTGGGCTAAAATATGACTCCTTTAGAGCAGTCTGGTTCTCATCTGTAGGTAAAGAAGAAACACGTGGCTTGCTCTCCCTTCATCCCCTAGCCCAAGGTGATAAGCTCTTTCGCATCATGTCTCTTAACTGATCAAGTGTTACACTGTAAATACAAGTTTAATGTACTATTGAAGGCAAAGTCATCCTATAATAACAGAGCTCCTCCTAGCCCAGATATGCCGTTTTACTGAAAGCATGGTTTCACTGGAAGGCTTTCAGAGAATGATAATTTCAGCAATATACCTTATCTGCTCTATCTTTAAATTATTATATTCGAGGACGAAAATTCTGGTCTTCTCAATGAAAAAAAGAAGGGAACCAAATATAAGGCTAGAGACACAGCAGGAGGAAAATAATAGAATAATAGAATCATTTAGGTTGGAAAAGCATCTAGGATCATCAAGTCCAACCTTCATCCCAGCATCTCCCAGACCACTAGACCATGTCCCAAAGTACCACATCTACTCGTTTTTTTAACACCTCCAGTGATGGTGATTCTACCGCCTCCCTGGGCAGCCTGTTCCAATGCCTAGAGAAGAGACCAATACCGGCCTCCCTACAACCTCCTTTCAGGTAGTTGTAGAGAACAATGAGGTCTCCCCTCAGCCTCCTCTTCTCCAGACTAAGCAATCCCAGTTCCCTCAGCCACTCCTCATACGACATATTCTCCAGACCCCTTACCAACTTTGTTGCCCTTCTCTGGACCTGTTCCAGCACCTCAATGTCCTTCTTGTACTGTGGCACCCAAAACTGGATACAGTACTGCTGCGGTCTCACAAGTACCAAGTACAGGGCCACAATCACCTCCCTACTCCTGTTGGTCACACCATTTCTGATACAGGCCAGGATGCAGCTGGCCTTCTTGGGCACACGGCTGGCTCATATTCAGCTGCCTGTCCACCAGCACCCTCAGGTCCTTTTCTGAGGCAGCTTTCCAGCCACACTTCCCAAAGCCAGGGGTCTTGCCAGGGGTTGTTGTGACTGGTGCAGGGCCCAGCACTTGGCCTTGTTAAATCTCATACAATTGACCACAGCTCACTGATCCAACCTTTCCAGATCCTTCTGCAGAGCCTTCCTACCCTCAATTCACATCTTCTGTATCTTGCAGATGGTGAAATAAGGTTCAGGTTTCATCACATGTCAAAACCCTGGTTATGAAGAATAGGTAGAAAAAAACCAAACAACACAACATCCTGAGGGTTTGTAATCAGCATCATGAAAACTAATTAAATACATTGCTTGAGAAAGTTACAATTTCATGCATATATAAAACGGGAAACAGTATTGGACGAAGCATTTCTTTTGTTCCTGTGATACCATTATCTATTCTGAAGTTCAGGGATCCTTACAACAAATGCGGTTTTGCCATTTTATATCAAATTAACTTAGCAGAAGAAACATAAAAGATTTCCCAGCTATTCAACAGGAATTTCCTGCTTATTCTTGTGCCACCTCTAATCTCTTATTTCCAAAGCCTCTGTTTCTCCTTCCCCATAAAGTCATAACAGCATCTATATATTTCAATATATGGAGAGAAATTAAGCCTACAACTGCACAAGACACACTTAAGATTACTTCCACTAGAGACCTAGTAATTTAATTTTGCTTTAACATACTTGCAAAAAGACTGCAGCTGAGAATGTTACCAAAAAAACCCATAAGGAAGATTAAGAGGCTGAAAGTGACCCTGAATGAAGACATACACATAAATCCATCATCAATATTTTTAATCCCTCTAGGGTATTAAAAAGGTAGAGCTACTTAGGATTAGAAAAATGCAGGGCTAATATGAGTATGAAACGTGAGGGTTTGCTTACAACTGCAAGGCTCTCTCTGTGCCATTTGAACGCAGTACAAAAACCTTACTGCAGGACATAATTATTCTCAAAATCCTGGAAAGATCCCATATCAAACTTCTCAACGCAACAGGAAACACTTCTCTGATTCCGTTTTCTCTAAAGAAGACCGCTCATAATGATCGCACTCAGACTAATTCATGGTTTCAGACAAACTAAAGAGTAATAAAGAAACTCCATGAAGTTCTAATGTTTAGCTTCAATTATAAGAATGGAAACAGTGTTATAAAATAATATGTAAATACAATCTTAATCTGTGTTTTTGTAGACTCCCAACCTTCCCATATTTAAGGTCCAGAAGATACATACCAGGCACCAGATCTGTGATTTTGCGTCAGCGTAACTACCAGCTTTTTCTGAATCTTGTCCTAAAGCTAGCTCAAAAGCTAGTGACATACTCCCCATGCTCTGCTGTCCTGCCTTCAAGCATTTCTAGTCCCTCTGTGTTCAGTTTTCCCTTCTTTACTCTGCTTTTGTCTTGGTGCCCTGCTTTTGAACTAATATTAACAAGGCTTTTTAGATCTACTTCTTTTTATATCAAATGGGGGAGGGCATGCTTCCTGTTTAATAAAAACATAACTTTGATGATGCATACCTCCTTTGTCTGTTGCCTTTGAAGTTGGGTTGCAACTCGAAAATGGCAGAGTTTTTGAGCTGTTCTCTTACTCCCATACCTCCATCATGTTTTTAAATTGCTTCACAGTTGGCTTCCATATTAATTAAAAAGATCTCCTGCCTGCTAAGAATTCTTCAAGACTGTTACACAACAAATTACTCATCATATGAAATATGCATTGCATATGCTTTGTATTGTCACTCTGCAGCCTTGTGACTACAGTATCACCATTGCTAGTAATAGATTTCATACTGACTCTGAAAGGCCATGGGACTTGTCAGGCTTTGTCTGAGACGTCTTGGCTTGCCTAGAGAATTTTTTAGCTGGTTTAGCTCTAAAAGCCTGGACACATACTGTCTATTTTGTTTTACTTTTAATTATCTTTGCATAATCACATGTTACAATCATAATTTTTAGACAACAGTAGCAAGCAGTTAGACTGCATAGAATTAAATACTTATGACCCTGCCATGACAATGCCATGCGCAAAAACAGAAGAAGTGTGGTGTGACAATGACAGCCCCAAAACCAGGAACACGGGATGAAGATGAAGTGCAAAGGAGTATAGACACTATATGATACAAGGGAATAGAGAGTGACAATGGAGGTCTTATGGCTAGCAACTCCGTCGCCATCAGTTAAAGGCACTGAGAGCCTGGGAACCAGGTAAAGTACTTAGAGTCAACAAAGGGAACAAAGAATAAATACACAACATACAGGAAACCCACCACATACATGAAATTACAATGTAAACTGAAGTTACAGACCAATCAAAGTGAGCCTGGTGCAAGCTGTCCTGGAAGCCACCCTCAGACATCAAACGGAGGAAGAAGATACTAACATTGTGCTTCCCTCGGCAAAAAGGAGGAGGAAACATGCGCTATCAACACTATACCCCTCCTGGCACACAACAAACATGCTGACGGCTTGCTTATGCCATCCCCATCCAAAACCGAAGCCAAACACCTTAGGGACCACGCACCCTGTGGTGATTGATAGGAGTTGAGCATAACACCAAGAGAAGGGGCAGACAGGAGGAAGGGTGTCTAGAAGAATTTTAAAGGCGTGCTACAGACCTCAAAGTTTATTTCTCTGTCTGCACTGCAGGCACAGTTTTATTGATTTTGAATGGGCTAAATGCAAAGATAACTAAGAGTTTGTGTGCAGTCATTCTCTGGTTCAAAAACACCAGTCATTAACTGGTTCAAAAATCTTTAAGTTGGGGAAGAATTTCGTACTCTTTCTGAAATATATAAATTTGTTAAGCTTGAAATAAAACTGGCAGCTGGACTGGTAAGTTAACACATAAAATTTTCAGTTCTAAAGTCTAGAGCAGACACACTATTGCTCCTGACAGTCTTGCTAAAACTCTCCTCAAATTGTTGCACTGTGTACGCATGAGAAGAGGACCTGGCTGAAAATTAATATTGAGGCTGTCAATCACAATACGAAATGCTAGCTTGTCAATGTAAAGTTTTAGACTATTTCTTAAAGGTTTTTACTAATCATCTGACAGCTGCACAACTAAGAAAGAGGCCCTTTGCCAGCTAAGAACTACTCTGCAGCAGCAATCTAAACATAAGTGTGATCCTTCAGAAAGGAAAAGATTAAGATTATGCAAAAAGCATGGTTTGGTAAACTGGAACTGGGATATTTTCTTATTCAAAATCTAGTCCCACTGACAGACTACATAATGGAAATAATAATGCTAAGGCACTATCAGAAGACACCCACCAATTGATGGGTCCAAAGCTGTTTGGAAACACAGAAACACAGTAACCCTTGAAGTAGGGTCTCCTTCTCTAGCAATACAAATTCAGCAGAGACTGCACCTTCTGAACATTGATTTCTATCTGTGCATTTCAAGTGTCTCTAAAAGGTGTTCACGGGTTTGCAGATAATACCTACCTACATACAAAGTAAGCAGACTTACCTTCAGTATACTACTACCAGCAGTCTAAGCCAACTTTTTCTTTAAGAAGCAAATAGTTCTAGTTAAAATGCTGGGAGTATCCTCTGGAGAGTCAAAATAGGTCACTTTCTTCCCTAGGTACATCTCAGGCTATAATTCAGAGAGGTTCTTGGGCAGGCTCCTGCATCTAGGAATAATGTCTGTGAACATGAGCCAGTATGACCACTGCCAGTCTTGAAATCAGGCATATGAAACTGGGCAGGGGCTACAACTTGGAGCAATAAGCATTATTCTTCATCAGCACAGCTGCAGGAGCCCAAGTATGCACAGAAATGCACATTACAATACAGAGATGCAGAGGTGAGGCAGCAGCCTGCCACTGAGAGCAGAAAAATCTGTTCATGCAAAATTCCAGAATATATGAGGACAGAAACACTGTTACAAAATAAACTTCCCCCCAGAATCAGGGAGAATTGAAGCTAAACATTTTTATCACTGTTCATTAGGGAGCTGGATAAAACGGCACTTAAGATTAAGGAAAATGAAAAATCCTATCACCTCTCCCTCAGGGTATCCTTCCCTGCAGTTACTAATGCAACTGCAGCTCACATGGAAGTACCCAATCCAGCTTGAAGTAAAGTTGCTAATAAGGTCTCCACGGTAACACTAGAGCTCATCCTTTGCGAGCCATCTCCATGGTTAATAAATTGGTTACATAAAACATGGGTGGGTTTTGCACCTCCACTGCTCTCTGCACTGGTATAGCAATGCTGCTTGCAGAGTCCAAACTAAGGCTTGTGGAAGCCAAAAAGCTTTTTAGACACTTACTGGAATAAAACCAGGACAATTTAGATGGTGTCACATTTTAAACCATAAGGAACCGACTTGTCAATCTATTTTTGCATAACTTTCTTTTGTTTGGGTGGGGATGCCATACAGCTCTTCTGTCCTGTGAAACTGGTGAGACTGCAGATACAAGCTACAGGACAGAATAAAGCCTTGCTCCACTGTGTGTTTTCCCACTGCTTGCAGATTGTATCAGAAATCAATCCAAGACTGGTGTATGCTTTCAACCTATTCAAATTGCCATTTCCACCTAAAACTTCTTTCCTCTGTATCATAAATGCACTGATCAGATGCTGCAGATGTGGCAGCCTCATGTTACGAGACCATTCAGTTCCTTGCTGCATCTCCCACATCTTGAGCATTTGCAAGCTGTCCTAACCTTCCTCTTGCGATCTGAGACCTCACAGAAACAGGAACTGTTGCCTGGCCCCAGCAGTAAGCTTCAGCTTTATCTGGAGAATAAGGTCACAGAAAAAGCAAGAAACTGTAATGCTTCACCACCCTGGAAGCTCAGCTGCACTCAGAGGACAAAAGATTTATTTTTTCAGACACAGGCACCTTGTAACTGCAGTTTCTCTCTTGTGTCATTTGCTCAACACACGTGCCTGTCACGAGCCAACACATCTGTCTCCTGTGTCAGCTGGAAAAAGTGTGAGTGCTGTACCTTAGATAAGCATCTAAATGTATTACTAACAAACAATAACGGTTTATGACATTTTACACAGACAGTGCCTCTTGTGAAAAAGAGCTATTTAATTTGTATGCAACAAGCAGCTCAATCATAAATCTAAAATCACTTTAGGATGCAGTATTTTCCAGATAAGAATTGTAAGAGTTATGCTGGAAATACCACTTGAAAAAGACTTGCTTGGCTCCCCTCAGAAAAGTGTTTGTGCTGCAGATGTACAGAAACATCCCCCACTTTTAATACAATACATACCTGAATGATT
This sequence comes from Eurystomus gularis, assembly GCA_013400335.1. NCBI lineage: Eukaryota > Metazoa > Chordata > Aves > Coraciiformes > Coraciidae > Eurystomus > Eurystomus gularis. The sequence continues at coordinate 25,949 of VZZY01018454.1, forward strand.
ACAAGGTCACAGAAAGCATATATAACTTTCTATGGAGAAGCTACTTGTGGGATTTGATTTTCTTACACTGAAGAGCTACATTTCTTGCCTTTTTGTCTAGCAAAAACATTACAATTTGCTTCAAACACCATTGAGATTAATTCAGTCTTCCACGATTTCTTAAGGAAATTTACATTAACCATTATTACTCCTCATGCCTTCTTTCAATTCTGGCTACTTATTTTTTAAGACAATGCAACAGAATCTACAGTGAAAGAACTGAGATTTGAAAACAGTACAGTCAGAGCTTGTCAGCTAGCTGGTCTTTACAAAATCATTAATCTGAAATTATTTTAACTGTCACCTTTCACTTTTACATGGCAACTTATGATTTTAGAGAAAATAAAATACAAATTATAAGTTACTTAATACATGGCAAGCTGACTGTACTGTAGATAAGTACAACTTAAAAATCAAATTAATCTCTTCAAAGGAAGTTTGGACAATATACAAAAGAGGATGAAAACAGTGTTCAAAATTGAGCTGTCTACCTAGCTAAATCTATTCTTCTTTCTGTAGGAAGGCAGTCATACTTATTGTTTTATACAATAAACAGTACTCATTAATTAATCTGCAACATTTGTTGTCAATAATAGTGCTTGGTTTCAGAGCTGAATGAAATTCAGAATTTTCTAGTTTTCTGAAATTAAAATTGTGAAGTTTTCAGTCCATCTCAGAAAAACTACAGTTTCTTCTTGTTTCTTGGAAAGTAATAAAAGTATGTTTGTAAGACTATCAAATCAGTTTAGTTCAACTGTTCAAAGACGATACAGAGTAAAGGCATGAAGCAGAAAAAATGTAGCCAGACCTCTTAACTACCTGAATGAGAGCCTAGAAACTCTTCGTTTTAATTACAGTCGTTTTGGTCTGATCCTAACACTCCACAGGCTGAGAATGCAAACTGCTACAGCAGAGATTATCAGGCAGCTCTTATTCAGGTACCAGCATTGACATCAAGCTGCTAAATGTGCTGGTGCTAGCTTCTTCTTCATGTTAAAATAACTTCTGAACCATTACATATCAATCTGGATAAAAGAATACTAGCTGTACAGAAAACTATAGGTTTTCTGGAAAAAAATTCTGAAGACTATAGGTTTCCATCTGGAAAGCCTACAGTCTACTTGTATAATTATATTTTCAACTTGAGGTTGAAATAGTTGCATATAAAATAAATATTTTAAAAGCAACTGGATCCTTACTGTAAAAGATCAATTAGCCATGAAACATCTGGCTTGTGCAGCTGAATATACATGAATATCATGCAGTTGCATTCGTAACTTCTCTATAAGCTTAAGGACTCTGAGTTGTTTGATGTCTGGCCGGTAGTTTCTTATTCTGGTTTGTCTCTTGAGTTTTTTTCCATTCTTGACATAAAACATCAGCCATTTCACCTTCAAAAAATTCTCAGCATGAACTGAAGTGACAAAATAAAGAATCTAACAGCTGGCTTGGCAAGTAGTAGTTGCTGCCAAAAATGGTGGACAGTCATATATAACGCACAATTTATTTCTGCTGAGAAAAGTCTGACCCTGGTGTCTTGCCTCTCACGGATTATAACTTAATCTTTCTTGACTAGAAATAAATAATATAGCAACATACAGCTGTCAACTGCACTTTCCCATGTTTTTTCTTTTTCAAGGCTGCCACTGCAAACATGCTGTTAGTAGCAAACAAGCGGCAGTAAATAGGAAGCCAAGGAACATGGAAGAATGAAGAACTGTATTTTGCAGCAGGAATATATTAATTCCAGATCACTGTAGGTG
>VZZY01018463.1:6987-19586 GCA_013400335.1 Eurystomus gularis
TTTTGTTTATACAAAGCTTTTTTTGCCAATTTGATATATTATACTAATACCTGTTTTTTGTGGTGCACTTGTCATCAAAGATTAATAAATAGTTCCTTCATTTAACAAAATAAAATCTACAATTAACAAATGTAAAATGCAAGATTCTGTAAATCCTGCCTTAGATTTAAGAAGACAAGGTTTTAACTGGGTTCAAAGGTAGAGAGTTGGTATACAGTACCTTCTCCACATCAAGATTACCCAAAAATTGCAGTGCTGTTGGCCATGAGGGTTTCACAGCATGATAAGAATATGGCACTGAACACACTTCCAGGCCTGCTCCAAGTTTGTGATTTACAGATTCATCACTGCATCTTGTGAAACAAAATTAATTAAGGGACAGCTGAGATGTGGAACATATGAATAAAATCCAAGCACTAATGTAAGAAAGGTGTAGTGAAAACTTTCACTAATAAGAAAAAAAGCTTGAAAATATAAGGAGCATGTCACGTGGAGTATTATGTCTAGTGAAATATTCAGCAGAGAGAATCTGTATTTGTACTTGGTTCATGTATCTCTACAAGAGACAGAAGAGATTTAGAAATATAGAATTTTATGGTAGGAAAGAAATTACTTTTCTATTTGTATTAATTATTTTTAAAATCCAGTTAAGAACCACATAATAGAAGAATACTCTGAACAACAAAAAGTATTGCCATTGTCAGTCCGTATAGGCTCTTGAACATATTTTAGTAAGTCTTATAACTGTATATTAGGTGGCCTGGAAGGTATTTCACCTACAAGTCTTTAGATGCAGACTTGAGAAGAATATGAAGTGAAAAGATAATTATATAAAGTAATACCTCAGTGACACCATACTTTCAATATTTTACTGTTAGACTTCTGGTAGCAGGAAATAAATAAAGAGACAGTAGTCTGGGACACAAAAAATCACAGAAGCCAGCAAAGGACAGAGACAGGGAATCATAGATTCTTGAGGTCTCCCTGGCCACCATCTCACTAACCAGTGCACTGCTGTCACATTATCACTCCTAAAGACACTCAAAGTAAGTTGGAATCGTGAAAGAGAATTCTGTAATGTATGAGATGCAATTATCAGGTAACAAATACCAGAAAACAATTTCAGGTGTTCTAGATCTCCAATACTGAGCAATACCCAGAGAAAGTATCTAGAAGTTAAAGTATTCTAGACAGTGTTAGCTGGAAAAAAAAATGTCTCCTTAACATTCAACATTCCTGCACTAAGTCTTGGCAGAAAGGCACAAAAATTATGCAGAAAATAAAAAGACAAATAAAATTATGGCTCCTTTGCAGGCTGTCAATATTCAACTTCCAGTATTTATTGCAAAGAAATCAAATAAGATTTCTTAGCTTGATGTTAATTTATTACAGTTGAAATAGCCTGAAAATGGCCTTTATGTTTTATCAGATTGTTGGAAAGTGGAGAAGGATCAAGAAATAGCACTTTGGCCATATGAAGACTAATATAGCAAAAACCATATAATGGAATTCACATCCAACAGCACAGTCTAAGCTTGTGGCTATGGTGAACAGAAGGAAGATACCTAAAGAGAGTCATGTAAGATATGTGCTCCTCTAGTGTCTTTCTTAAACATCTCCTATAAGGTGAAAAGAAGCAAATGAGCAGAGTTAAGCAGTAAATCACGAAGTAATGATATCTAGTTCAGCTATTCATTATTTCTTAATAAGAAGCACAGAGAAAAAGAAAAGGATATTCTCAAAACTTTTTAGAGAAGTCTCACTCTCAGCATTCTGGGGGAAAAAGCTGAGCTGCAGGGTTACATGCGATGATGATGAACGTAAGCAAATGGAAAGACTGAAGAAATATTTTTAATGGAGCTTTAGCCTTTAGCTTCCATGAGTTAGTTGGCAACAAGATTTTCTGATACTGTATTTTTCCCAACTGTCTTTTTCTGTTAGCCCCACCTCTGTTTTTTTGTAGCTTCTTGTCCTGGTTTGGCCAGGACAGGGTTAATTTTGTGTGGAGCCAGGTAATTCTATACCATGCTGATGTCATGCCCCGGGGCCAGCTCCGGGGAGGGGCCAGTTCCGTTGGGGGCGGTTCAGTTGGAGTTCAGTTCGCTTTGGACTTCGCTCGGGTTCGGTCCCTCGCTGTTGTTCTCTGGTATTGTTTTTTTTTGTATTGCTCTTTTCCTACTGTTAATATTGTTCTTGTTATCTGCAAAGTGCCCATTATATGTTATTTTCTTTTATATATGTATATATATTAAACCTTCCTTATCTCAACTCAAAAAGGCACTTTTAAACCTTTTCTTTTCCTGTCCGCGGCCCGCGGCAGAGGGGAGGAGGTGGGGAGAAGTGGCCGGCCACGTGGCTCAGCCACCCCGCAGCTCTTACTAAACCAATACACTTCTTTACAAACCTTATTGTAATGCACTTTTTTTCATTTTAGCCCTATTTCTCTCTCTGTTCCTTTGAAGTACTGTAACTGCTAAAACCAGTCGAATTAATAATTACTAGCACTGTTAAGGCACACAGCGTAAACTCCACACCAAAGCCACTGGCATGCAAGCTACTGGCCAAAATGGATAGTTACTACTCTTATCTTTAGGTCTGCATTAATCAGTTTTATTCTATTTCAACTTTCTGATTGGCTCTGTTGTACGATGGGCAGCCCATGTCCATCACACATGTGAACTGTATCTTTCTTCAATATATTTTGCCTGATAAGGCTTTTGATCAGTGATAATTTACAGGGTAAACTAAATTAAGAAGTTACCTCTATAATATGTTAGCTTAAATTACATGTAAAGGATTTATCAAGCTGACAGAGTTTGCACAGTAAAAGTCACTATGTTTTTAAGAAGTTCAGAGAAAAGTGTGTTGACCAAAAAAAGAAAAATCTTCCTGTTTCTTAAGTCTTTCTGTGACAGCTTAAATACATACATAAATAATTTAGGACATCATAGCTCTTCCAATATGGTAAATCTTAAATTCACATCTGTCTAATTCAATACCTTTTCCAACAAGCGGCTTGAACCTACCTATATCATCACTGTCAGAATCTGGATGAAAACACAGTTGTACAGCTAGGACAGTGAAGTACCTCAAAAGTGGAACGTTGCACAAATGGTTCATTTTTAATATACACCAGCATATTATCATGGCCTAAAGTTCTAGTGTCTTTCTAGTGTCACAAAATTACAGAATGGCTGAGACTGGAAAGCACCTCCAGAGGTCATCTGGTCCAAACCCCTTCCCAAAGCAGGGCCACCTAGACACAGTTGCCCAGGATCATGTCCAAATTGGTTTTAAATATCTCCAAGGATGGAGACTCCATCACCTCCCTGGGCAACTTATGCCAGTGCTCAGCCACTCTCACAATGAAAAAGTGTTTCCCGGTGTTCAGAGGGAACCCCTTGTGTTTCACAGAATCACAGAATTGTTATGGTTGGAAAGGACCTCCAGGGTCATCAAGTCCAACCTTCTCCTAGCATCGCTCTAACCACTACACCACTACACCAAATCCTCTCTAACCACTACACCATATCCTCAAGCACTGCATCTATTCGTTCCTTAAACACCTCCAGGGATGGTGACTCCACCACCTCTCTGGGCAGTCCATTCCAGTGCCTAACTACCCTCTCTTCAGTTTGTGTTCATTGCCTCTTGTCCTGTCATTGGGAGTTACAGAAAAAAGCTTGGCTCCATCCTCTTTGCACTGCCCCTTCAGGCATGTACATGCATTAATAAGACCCTCCCTGAGCAGACAGACAAAGGTACAGATCTCTCACACCCACCCCCATGGGAGAGAATAGCAATAGAACTGCTGAGAAATCAGTGCAAGGGAAACAGAGAAATGTCTGTTAACCGGGAAGAAATAATAAATATTTTTAAAATGACAGATTTTCCCTTGATGTTTAAAACTAACTGAACTGTGGTTCAACAAATGAGCCCCAAATATCCTCAGGAACAAAGGCCCAGCCAAAAAAAGGAGAACAAGACTGCTGCTTTGGAAAAGGCACTAACACACAACATATGCAGGAGATTCGGGATACCCCTGTTGATCTAGTTAACAAAGGAATCAGTGTGTTTCCTTTCCTGTACTTATTTCTAAACCTTTAAGTATTGTGTTGTAATGCTTAAGAAATGTTTACAGTAAATAATTTTATATTATTATTTACTCAGTGCTGACAAATACATTATATATATTACAAAACAAAGAAATAAGCTAGTGCATGACATATACATTGTACAACCCATTTTAAACATGATGCTCCTAGATATAATAGAAAGTGATATGGTGGTGCTTATAGGGAAAGGATAACAAAGGTGTCGTAAGATCACAGAGGTTAGGTCTATATTACATGTCAGACTACTTCCATAGCATGTGCTGCAGTTCTGGTATCAGTTCACTGGGAAGAGAAAGGTATGTCTGAGGTTTCCTCCTTGCATGAAGCCATTACCTTAAGACACAAAGATTGTGAGGGTCTCGTAATGTAGACTTCACCCATCATATAGACTTAACGGTGAATATTCATTTCCTGTCTGTGTGTTTCATGAGATGTCCAGTTTACCAGAGCAATTAGCTTACACAAAAATTCCAGAATTAAGAAACAAGTTGAAAAAAGGTGCTATACATCTGATCCTTGCATATTGCAGGGCTACAGAGCCATTCATCTGACAAATTTCCATTGTAACAACATTAACATTGTTTTGACCGAATTGAAACAATGTCTTTGCCTCCGTTATGTTCTCCCCATATTGAGGAAGATTCTGGGAGCTGAGTTGTGATCATCAGTTGCCTCAATACATAGCTTTTGTCCACAAGACCAATATGGAAATGATCTACCATATCCTGCATATTAATGCAGCTTTCAATGCATTGCTTACTAAATGTTTTTCATAGTTTTTCCAAATCTGCGTATATCATTTCAGGACAAGGAACAGAAATTTAGGCAGTCAGACTAAGCAGATGTATTTTTTATTCATGATTTTACTATAAGATGTATTTCATCCAGTTTCAGGTAAATGCTTTAAAAATGAAATCACTTTTAAATTTAGGTAGAAAGAAAGGGCTTCAAAATTATTGGATAATTTATCATGGCTTATAAACTACAGTTCTTTGGAATTGCCAGAAGTGCCAGAAATATTGAAATGCAAAGTAAGCAAAGGAGAAAAGTTAGCTGGAGCCTTTGTCATTTGAAATCAATGTTAGCATCAAGACTCACCAGAAATTAAATGGCTTTGGTTTAATAGCTGAATGAAGCCCAGAGACAAATCTCATTTCTTCCAGGTGTCTGATACAATATGTCAGAAGACATTACCTTAGACTGTTACATTTCTTCACACTTCACATCTTCCAGAATTTCCTTAATTTTTTTACCAATCTGTGAGTCACTTGTGGGACAGCCAGAACCCTTGACCCTAGGTGTACACCCTTATTAGTGTCAGGTCCTATTGTGTCTCCTTCCCTTTTGAAGGAAACATTCACTTGCAGCCAAGGAGCTGAGAAGGAACTGTAGGTCATTTGAATAGGTCCATGCCTGGGTTGTCAGGTGAAGGACTGGACAAAGCATCAGACAGCATACTTCCCCAAGTACAGAAGTCTTTAAATGCATCTCTGCCACTTGTTGCATATATACATAGGCACTAACGTAAAGGTAATTTTCTCATGCATAAATAAGGTAATAAGAAGTTAGCTGACATACCCCTAATAGTGGCTGGTTGACCAATGTTTACCAAGAGCAAATTTTAGACCATTTTTGGCATTGATTGGTTGGCAGTATAAAGTGGATGACAGCTAAGTGGAAGGCTCTGGCGTGCTGTTGAATGTAAGTAATCTCCTATTACTCAGATAAGTAATAATGTATAGCATTATGTCACTACTATACTTAAAGTGCTAGATTTTTTAGTGAAGAGAAAGGTAAAATATATCCTGTCTTCCCATCTGCCCTGAGAGATTTGCGTACTGTGGCTATAACCTGATTTACTGTGGTAAGAGGTGTGTATTACATATATAATTCGAAATAATTAGGCCTACAAAAGACTACAAAAAAAATTAACTTCTGAATAGGTGGACTATAATGTCTGTCTTTCCTAGGCTAAGAGCTGATAGCATTGTTGGAGGGACAAAGCCCGTGCCGATCCCAGCGGAAATGAACTTGAACTCAGGAAGTCATTAAGTGAAACAGCAAATGGAAATTACCCAGTAGCTGAGCTGCAGAAAAAAAGGACATTAAAAAGAAACTGAAGTGGTTTTTGTTGCTGTTTTCGGTTTTGGTTTTTTTTCCTCTTTCTCTTGAGGGTTGCTGAGCAAGAGAATTGTTTAAGTGAGCACCTTCTTACTTATAAAATACAACATCTCCTAAATACAGGAAAAGAGCAACACATATGTGTATATACATGTGACCTTTACTGACAATAGACATGGACAAGACAGGGAGAAAATTAAAGCCTTAATATAAGCTTTTTAGGTAATCTTTCATATTCTGACATAAGGATTCTTCCAAATTTTTCACAGCATTATCAGAGTCATTTTCTTTTTGTAGTCTTCTGGAACAACTTTGCTTCACAGAATCACAGAATGTTAGGGATTGGAAGGGACCTCGAAAGATCATCTGGTCCAATCCCCCGGCCAGAGCAGGATCACCTAGATCACTTCAACACAGACAGAACTGTTTCATTGACAGTATTCAGGTCTGGATCAACCAACCATTAATAAGGCTAACATATGTAAATTTTCTTTTTACTCTTACAGGCCCACTGTTTCCATCCTCCTCGGATTTTCTTTTCTTTTTCTTTTTTCTTTTTTTTTTTTAAGAAGTCTGGCTCGTAGTCAGTTTGAGGTTTGGTTTGCATGGCTTTTTAATGTTTTATTTTATTCTTATTCCTTTCACATCAGGACAAAATCCATTACTTTGCTTCTGTGGGAAGAGATGGTGGCCTTGGCTGGCCGTAGCCATTAAGGAAAACAGCTACTGGCATCCAGTAAGGAATTTAGGAGAGGTGGAAGAGCAGAGGGAGAAATGAAACTTTACTGGGTATTTGCCTTAGTGTCTTCTGTGACCTCTTTATATTTTTCCTGTGTGTTTGATTTGGTCTCTTGTAATATTAAGTTCAATGCTGTATTTTGGGGTATGACCAGTGATTTCAGGATAGGTTCATCACCTTTCCCTTAGCTGAGAATCAATAGAAGCTATTATACTCCAGTGAGATAACTCAGGTTGCTATTCAGAGAATGATCTTCATCCTGTGTAAATATCAAAGATGTGACAAAATGAAAATTATATTTGTTGGCCTTCACTAGATGTTTTCCCAAAAAACTGTGGGTTTTTTTAATTGATAAAAATAGTTACTTAGTTAAAAAGCTATTCAACAAAAGAAAAAAGAAGCATAATTTTTAAAAATAAGATTCTGTTAAAGTCACTAGAAATGATGAAAATATAGTTAAATGTTGCTGTTCTCAGATCACTGATATTTTTATAACTGTTACAATATTTTCAAAATATAGCAGTTCCAAATGTGTTTGAAATAATTTTTTCCCTATTATTTCAGAAAAAATAATAATTCAGAATGCATTTGTAATTTACAGATGGTCTTAGGGCAGCTGTGCAGACTTACGGAAAGCTCTATTATTGTTCTGGTTAACTCACCTGTATGATAAATAAGGTAAACACATGTTCAACTTAACTAGCATGCAACCTTAGGAAAAACTCAATTTATAGCTCCACAATTGCTGTTTTCCTTGCGTAGTGGGTCTGGCTGAGCTGGTTTTCTACATAACAGCCCTCCTGGTACAGTGTTTTGTGCTGTGACTACTGCTGAGCAGTGCTCGCACAGCACCAAGGCTCTTCCCAACATTCCCCCCACAGTGGGATGGAGTAGGCAAGATCTTGGGAGAGGACACAACCAGGACAGCTGACCCAAACTGACCGAAGGGATATTCTATACCATATGACATCAGCTCAGCTATAAAGCTAGGGAAAGGGAGGAGGAGAGGTGGGTGCCGTTCCGTTGTCCTCCAAAGCAACCACTACGTGTCTTGGAGCCCTGCTTCCCAGGGAGGGGCCTGACATCGCCTGCTGATGGGAAGCAGAGAATAAATCTTCATTTTCCTTTGCTTCCGCAAGCGGATTTGCTTGACTTTTGCTTCTATTATTATTAAACTGCTTTTGTTTCTCATCTTATTTTCCTCCCCCCTTTTTTTTTTCTCTGCTGAGGAGGGAGAGAGGAAAAAAGGGGGGGTGATAGAGTGGCTTGGTGGGCACCTGGTGCTCGGCCAGGGTTAACCCACCACACCTTAGAAAATGTCCTTCTTTATTTTGGACACATTTTTAAAGAAATATTTATTCTTATTCAGTGTAGATATGCCAAACACAGATACATTCTCATGCATCTGACTGTAAACCAACACAGTTTGTATAAAAAGGCCTCACTTATCTACAGTAGTGATTGTGTAATAAATGGCCAACCAAAAGGGTTTTTTATTATTTTTCCTTTACTACTTTCATCCTTCCTGACTTTTCTAGATTTTGTGGCAAATTAATTCACACATTGTTACTCCTTACAGACTTCAAATAATTCTTCTGTATTTTCTATCCACTCCAACCAAGGTCAAAACTACCTTAGAAGTCTTTGCCCTTTTTATATAGGATATGGACTTTTTTGTTATTCATATAAAGAATGCGTATTATACGTCTTATTAACAAGAAGTGTTTTCTGTCATTCCAGTTAAATATATTGGTATACAAGACAGAGATCTAGTTAATGCCTCCTGTCCTCTCACAATGTGCCCAGAGGAGTGATCAGTGAGTCATCCTATTTTCATGACTCTGTGTTGGAACCAACAACAACAAAGAAAAATCCCTTTCCATCTGTAAAGTCTCATCTTCATGACTGTCTGCTGCCTGCCACAAGGATGTTCAGGACAGCCTTTTAGCCCTTCCTACCTCCCCAATGGATCAAGGTCTCATAGGAGCAGTTTAAACTACAAGAACTTCCAAGTATCAACTGTAAATTTTAGTAGGTTGGTCCCCTGGGGAAATAGGTCTAAAAAAACACTGGTGTATGTGACCCTGCAGAGCCCCTTGGACACCTAAGCATGGGAAAGCAGTGCCAGGGCAGAGCTGAGTTGGGAGTCTGGTTTCATAGGACTTGTCCAGCTGCATAAGGACAGCTCAAACCCTGCAGACCCTGTAAGGAACTGCTCTTCTGCCTTACATGACACAGAGTTCATTTCTTCCCTGCCACTTCTGATTCCATCAGTTGTGCCTCAGCTTGAGGAATAGGAGTAGTCCAGCTTGTACGGAGTTTTTGTAACAAACAGAATAAATCATACTGTAGTTAAACAAAAGAAAATCGAATCTGAAGTAGCAGGAAAATTAATATAAAGAAAGAATATAAGAATAAAGAAGGATGCAATATGAACCTAGAAAGAAAAATCTCAAGCATCTAACATGATATCTTGCATTATTTGAAAAGGTACAAAATCTTCGGTATGGTAAGTTCTTATTAGCATCTGCCAGTCTCAAAAATACCATTAGACAAAGTTCATCTCTTATCTAAAATTGTGTTGTCTGCAGAGAAAAATATCCAGAATAAAATGTATTATATTATATCGTAGAACAGTTTAGTTAGTAACTCATCTCCTAAAGCACAATACTGATGAAGTACCTAATAATAACTAATTAAAATCTAATAATTTTAAAGAAAGTTATCTTACGAGGTTATCCAAACTGGTACTACTGTGTGAAAAAAAAATTATACCTCATAAGAATATCACTATTAACAAGTTCTTACGAAGAACACACAATACAGTTACATCAAACTGCCAAAATGACATTTTGTGCCATATTCAGATATGGGTCCTGAACTTTTCAGTTGCCAGAGGCACAGGGGAGAGTCTCCTAATGTTCTTTTTCCTAGTTCCCTTGATTAGCATCAGGTTTTCTATAAAGTCAGGCAAATTAAATGATCTGTGGCAGTGTTTGTTACTGAACATCCAAAAGGATTAAATTTCTTATAATCAGCAATTGATTGAATGTGTCTGAAGAAAAATGTGAAACCAATAACCTAGTAGATTACAGTTTATGATACCATATGTAATGTCATCAAAGTGATTGAACAGCAGCCCCTGAAATACACAATCTCAGTGTCGCAAAAACACTGTATTTATACGTTTGAGACTGAATGCTGGGTTCATAATTTAGCACAAGCTAAGTTAGAATTAGAATTACAATGTAGCACTTTCTAACCTGGAATCAGCATTGCAAGCCTTTCCTGATGAACTACAACAAGAGATGTCTTAACATAAGCTTGTCACTTGTACAAGTCATTAAGAAAATTATGGCAGCACCTTGGAAACTATGAAAAGTAAGATTAAATAGCAAACATTTTAATTTGGATGAAAACAGCTTTCCCATATACAAGTAACTCCAAACAAAACAAAATCTCCTAAGTTGCAGGCAATTCAAGTAGTTGGAGGAAACTATTCAGCCCCAAAGAAGAATACAGGTAAAGTTTTTCCTTCTTTTTCCACAAACAATTGTACCTTGTCATTAGATACATGCGAAACAACTTCACTCTGTCTGCTTATTGCATGTGGTCCTTTTATTACACATACTCACATGAGCATTGTGTTTTACATGTAACTGTTTATTTTTGTGATTTTTTTAATTTCTCATTTATCCTATAGGCAAGAGATTTATCTTTGTCCCAGAGCCATTCTGCAATAACAAAGGTGGATGAAAATGTCAACAGCAAAGCCAGTGTAAGGGAACTGCGTTAGTTCATAGTTTTTGCAGTCAAGTTCAAATCACTCTCTTGATCATTTGCAACATGATTATTAGCTAGTACTGATTTTTTATGAAACATTTTCTTCTGAACAAAAAGGACAATTTATAACTTTTTTTTTAAAGGGATATAAGTACAACATTGAGCTATATACTCCTTTTGTCTGTTAGCTTAGCTAATATCTCTAAATAGTGCAGCACAACCACATCAAAGGCAGGATTAGCTTTATCCAACCTAAACCTGAACTTCTCATTCCAATGAATAGAAGGCTGACATATACTCAGAGACTTGACACAACTACCTTGTCTGCAATCCATTCAATCTGTTTGCTTATTTCTTTCCTTTGTAGTTCCTAAATATATTTTTATTCCCTGTGACATTCTGAATCACACTAAAATTTAAATGCAAGACTTAATGAAGGAAAGTATTTATATCTGGAAGAACTGGTCCTAATCCTACTCTTATTCTCTCTTTTTACTGTTCTTGTAGTGATGAGCTTACAGCAGTGCTTCAAATTATTTCCTTACAAGTCATTGTAGAAAAACAGGAGGTGCAGTGATAGTTGTGGCAACAATCAGCTTCTGAACTCCTTTCTGAAAACTTTGGAGTAGGAAATTAGAATAAAAATGTCAGCAATGCTTCTGGACAATGAACTTCTAGTCTGAATGTCTGTCCATTACACAAATAGTAAATGCTGATAGGAAAAATACAGGCTAAGTATTGAATAGATGAAATTCTTCATAATTTTTCAGACTCAGAATTATTATCGTGCAATTGTATTATGTATTATTTGCTTTATATTGGAACATGCCTTAAATGATGGAATTAGCACATCTTTCTACAATTATTACAAGTATTTTTTACATATTACCTAAAAGCATGGAGAGCAAGTCCTCCCAGAGGAATGACTGAAATACATAATTACATTATTTCCTTGGTTAACTGGTCCCATAAATGAACAAGATGCCAAGTGATGAGGAATGTATCCAACACAATGCCTACCTTAGAAGCATATATGAGATAATAGCTCTACCACAGTACATGACAGAACAAAACTGATGCACAGCTAAACCATTTATGTCAACTCACTAAATTCTTGAACTTTAGCTTCTGGCTCCAAGAGAGGTGAAGCCTTCACTGGACATATTTTATGTGCAACAATTTTCTCACTGCTAACGAATCCTGTTTGAAGTACTTCTTGCCTTCTTGACTCAGATCACAGGCAGTAACAGTTTAATACTTCATATATTTTCCACCTCTGTCTTCTGTGTCTTAGAATAATACAATCTGTAAAGTATAAGATATTATAAACCCAGTATATCAGGGTTCTCAGAAAGTATGTAATCTCCAGCTTTCCATATACTGGCTGTCTTGACAATTTATCACTAAAAACAAAAGAGGAAGCCACTGAAAACTATGTTCAGTAGTTCTGCTGAGGGTTTCTTTCTGAAAGCACAGACATTTTGCTAGAACTGAGAATGATGTTTAATTTTTTATCAACTGTAACTTTACCCTTCATTTGAAAAATAAATTAAATTTGCCCCATTAACAAAGCTCGGCTTGAACAGAACTACTGAAATCCTAAAGCAGATGTTCACCAATAATTCCATTATTTCCCTCATGAGGATATTTAAAGTGAATTCTTATGGTTTATTCTGGCATAATTTTACTACACCAAGGGAAAAATGGCTTCATCCATAGCTTTGTTCACCAGAACTCAGAAGCCTATCAAGTTAACAGGCAGATTTTACTCAAGTTCCATTAGACACATACAGTCTTTTTATGGAAACTATCATCAAGTTGCCAAATCATGGGAAAATACA
>VZZY01018472.1:8465-20065 GCA_013400335.1 Eurystomus gularis
TCTTCCTTTTTTCCCTTTTTGAAAATGGAGGTTATGTTTCCCCTTTTCCAGTCAGTGGGAACTTCACCAGACTGCCATTACTTTTCAATTCAAGAAATATATTTTCCAAGATCAAGAAATATATTTAAGTCACATCTGCAGTGACTTGTCCCACACTGTTTGTACATACCTACATGAAAGAAAAAAAAATGCAACAAAATTTAATTCCCCAGAAGCTGATACAGTTGGTTTGTGAGGCTTGCTAAATACCACTAAACAATAGAGAGATGCCTGAGAATGACACAGAATTCTGAAAACCTGTAATATATTTCTCTAAATAAGTGTATTAGTTTTAGTGGGGAGTCTAACATTAATTCCTTTCTATCAAATTACTGTTAAACTACGGTCTCTCTTAAATATTCAAACGATGAGTACATTATTCATTTCCACATATCCCACCAGATAAATACATGCACAGTAAGATCAGACTCCAAGGGAACATAAGCTTTTACGCAACAGTCAAAAACTAACTGATGAGGTTAAGTAGAAACTTTACCCAGGGGTTGGTGATTTCAATAACTGTCCTCTGTAGAGTTTCTTTGAGACTCTGGTCTGCAACTGGCTGGGATATGATAACGCAAAAGGACCGTGCAAGGAAAACATCTTGATCACTTCTTGGTTAACACTGAACTAATCACCTGCACTGACTGACACACCTGCAAATTCTCCAACACCAATTTTCTGGAGATGTATTCAAATCAGACCAGTTTTAGACAAGATACTAGCTATAACAGAATCTACAAGAATAAAAAACTCAGCGCAAATAAAATAGTGTATATGAAATAGTTGCTGGAAGTTCAAAGAAGACCAAGACCGAGGCTTCTCTTCAAAAACACAATTAACGTATTTAAAAATTCAAATGTTCTTTGTGTTTAAATTTTCGAAAGTGTCTCTCACAGTTTCCAGTTTATATTTAAAATTAAAGCAGACTTAAAATATTGCTAACATAATCCAGGCACATGTTGGATTTCAAGAAACACAGCCTTATGTACAGCTAAATATTTATGCAATGTATCTAAGACTGACAATGAGCTGCCTGCAAGGCTTTTTATAAGACATGCTGAGCAGCAATAAATGTTAAAGGGTAAATCTCAGTTTTAAATATTTTTTTCAGCATTTGATTTGCTTTTAAATATAAGTTCCAATAGTGAGAGTCACAAACAAAAGGGCCTTTACACTCAGTTTTCATGCTCAAAACTTAGTTCTGTATAAATTATGTATCAATTTCAATTAAGGTCAAACATATACTGGACCAAATTATTGCTCCATTTATGAATATAATTTGCAGAACCAAATTTAGGAGGTTTCATGACTATAGTTAACGACCATACAACTATTTAATACTGTTAAAATACATAAGACTACAGAGATTTATATAATAAATATTTTTTCAATAGCGCTAAACCGGATCAACTTTTTTTAAAATTTCTATTTCTTTAAACAAAACATAAGCTTAAAGAATAGACAACAAAGAAAGGATTACAGTAATATGGCCAAAATTTACATAATAGTTCAAGGGAAGAGATATAAAATAAATTACTAATCTCATATGAAAAACATTTACTACATTTTAGAGTGCAGTATTCTGTGCAGACCTGATTCAAGATCTCATGGAACAGATTTGCTCAATGCATTAGACCTTGTCCTCCTAAATGCCATTTAAATGATTACTTCATGAACTTCAAAAAGATGGAATAAGAATTAATTCAATAGACAAAAAATGCAAAAATAACCAAATCCACATGACACAAAGGCCTCTGTGTCTTCAGGAACCAAGATATGAATCAACTCTTTTCACTTACTGCTGGAATATGAACTGAAGAAAAGTCTGGCATCTTCTAGGCACAAGTATGAGAAAGATTACTACTGTGTTCAGTGAACCCTTGCCCACACACATATTGAGACTCTCAGGGGAAAGTGGGTCACACTCTAATCATAAAAACAAGAAAACATTTCACTAGGCCTTTTGCAGCTGCAAAATAGCTTTATTAAAATAGATAACACATATGTGATAATCTGCCATCACAGTAGCACCTGTGTAGCATTACATTGTTAATGCAGCTTTTTTTCAGTGATACATTCCTAAAATGGACACACACTTCTAGGGACCTCCCATCTCACACTATTAGTTGAAAGAGAACAGTCAAGAATCAGTAAAATACGTGCATCTGATGAACTCACCAATTCACTAACAGTTTAATGTTTTCAGAGGTATATACAGCATATTAAAGGATTTTCCTAGGTTTAGTTATTACTTCAAGCTAGAAAAAATGGGAAGATTTAATAAAGTTATCTAAAAAATAATCACAAATCCCAAAGTTGCAAAGACAGTAATGGCTCCTAATATTCTTGCTGAAGAGAACAGGATCACTTGTTTAATAAGAACCTTCATATAAAGCAAGATGTATAGCAGCACACTTTAAACATGTCCTTTATATTACTTCCAAATAAAAAGAATTATTTTTAAACAAGAACAAGCATATTTACAGTGATTAGAATGTTCCTAAAGGCCTTAGGTGAACAATTTCATCCCGCCTTTAAATCACTGTCTTGCATTCCACAGTGAAATTAAAACTGATTCTCATCCCAAACCATAGATATCCCTGACACAATTCAAGAGTAAAAATTAACAGCAGGTAGCCGCTCTATACTTGTAATGCAACCTCACAACCGTACACCTGCAAAACAGATAATATTCCTTTCTGCCATACAACACTAATTCCCATCTCCTTTAACAGCCAACAAGAATACATTCACCTTGCCACACATTTAGAGGTCAATTGATCAGGCACATTTTGGGTGAGGATAAGGAACTGAAAGGTCCCTCCTTGTCTTCCTCCTCCTCTCCTCTTTTAAAGTGAAGGTCAGTCTAACAAATATACTCATACAAGGTTTCCACTTTTCCAGTATCACTTCCAGTGCTAAATCAATTGTTAATCTTGTGTGTTTTGTCTGCACTTTGGTCACTTAATCCATAACTTTAATTGAAATTAGTCTGTGAATGAGAACAAAAGGGCTTATCTGGAGAAAAAACAAACAAACAAACAAAAAAACCAACCCAAAACCAACAACAGAGAAAGAAAATGTGAGTACAGATGTTTAGGATATGTCAGAGAACACATTTGACTGCTGAGCACTGTTCCGTTGTAAGCTGGCCAAATTTTCTCTTCAAAGCTAGGGATTGCTAAAGAAAAAACATTCTGGCTATGCAGGGAAAAATATAAGGACACAGAACACCACTAAGGATATATGTATTCTGCCAGATTTATTTAAATTGAAAAAGACATATGTGCATTTATATGAATTGCTTTAGCTTCTGTATTATCAGTATCCTCAATCTTACCTCCATTACAGTCTTGACAATAATTAATTTCAGTCAATCAATCATTTAACAAAAACCCACAGGTGACCTCAAAATAACACATAATCCACCAAGAACCAGTCACAACAACAATCTTTAAATTCCCTTGGAAAGGAAAATTAAGTCAGCTATGTGTGGCTTGGGGCAACCTAAGCTCTAAATCTCTCTTTTCTGATCTCTTCATATAGATGAAAGAGAAGTGCCGCTCTGGATTACATAGAACAATTACGTGTTCTAAAAACTCAGGGAGTTGGGTTTCAGACAGCTTTAATCATTACCAATTAACTGCATCTTTTGCCACCCTCTAATAGTTCCACCAATTCCTATGAACACTCAAGAATCACTTCAAGAAGCCAACCCTTTACATATACATTTATGGATACTAAAAGGCCTGCTCCTATTTGTCCACAAATCCAAATAGAAGTCATTTGCCTTACTGAAAAAATACCCACCTTCTCCCTCTACTGCATACCTTAAGAAAGGTGGAGCAGACTTTGAATAGTTGAGTAGAGTGCTACTAGTGTGAACACACACTAAGAACAGTGGATGTGGATTTCATGGTTTGCTCTGGAAACCACTCAGAGAATACAGACATTTAAATTACTGTTTCTTTTTTTTTTTTTAATGATATAAACTTGTTGTGCTGTCCTTAAGACTAGAAGTCATTCATTTTAGCAGTGCTGTCTTTGCTATGCTAAAGATTGACAGTATGTTTTTTCTAGCTTGCTTACAACAGCCTTTCTTTTGAAATTTCCTAGCAGCACACCATTCCCAACAGCAAAAACAGTGTGGATACTAAAAAACTACAAGACATGATCAGCTGTCAGACTATTACCATTATGTGGTCATTCTGAGAAACAGTAGATGACATAGTGGTAAAAATGCTGATGCCTTTTCTATACAACTCGCATCATTGCTACCCATAGCAGTGCTTCACCAAGGAAAATTTTATGAAAACCTTGGTGTAGATAGCCACTCAGGGTTGCAACAAGATATATACAAAGTCATAACAGTACGGAAAATGTGAAGCTCCTGAAATACAAAAGGCTCAGCAGTCTAAATCCAGGAAGATAAACTGATTACAGTTTGTAATTCAACCAAGCAATGCAGTTGTTAGCTAGACAAAAAACCTCAGTAAAATTTACTTTACTTTTTAATTACTCATACAAAGCACCTCGTGCCCAAGGGCACCACACTTTGATTTAGGAACACTAAATTCCTGTCCTTATATTCCCCAGCAGGCAAAAACTACTAGGTAGCAAAGCTTTCACAGCAAACCTAAAACCAAGGAAACTGATCTCAAATAGACAGCTGCAGAGGAAATCAATCCAACAAAAAAGATTAACCCCACCTCTTCAAGGCTGCTATTATATCAAGAGGCAACTAACTGAGTTGTAAACTCAAGGATACACAATAGGCAAGAACACACCATAAGCAGAGCAAAGAATGGTATCCCTAGACCAAGGGATACAGTTATGAAAACTGGACAAGACTTTTGACATGTGTATCACTCTTCACATTTGCAGCAGAATTAGCCACATTTTATCTACATACTAGTTCAGAAAAGCTGAACTATGAATGAACTAGGAATGTATCCAGATTATGCTAATCAGTGAGATAATATGAGATCAAAAACAGTTAATATCTCTGGCGCAGGTGTGTTAACAAGGAGAGGGTACCTGGTTCACACACACCTAAAACCATGACTTTACCTTCCCTATTTGTCTGCTGCTCTAGCCAAGTAACTACTTTGTCTATAGCTCAAACAAGCCTGGTGGACAGCCCAACTGAAAACTGAAAAAATATTCTTTATACCTTCATTATAAACAAACTAGAACAAAGCAGAATGAGCACCTTCTGAACTGGCAGCAAGTATTTCAGGATTCAATTTTGTACTGCCAGAGAGACTGTGCCATGGCAAATAAAGACTATGGCTTTGACTGTACAACTTACTGGCTTTAAACTGGCTTCTACCTCTCACTGTGTTCATACAAACACTAAGCAAACTCTCACAAAAAGTTAATTGCTTGAAGCCATTTGTTCTGAAACAAAAGGGTTGATTACAGCTGCAAGGAAAGTTTGTGAGTGTATACGGAGTGTAAAACAGCATCATAATCTATATACTACCTGTTAAGCAAGGGTGGTCTTTTTCAAAAGCATCCTAGAAGCTTCTTCTCCCAGCAGAAGCATGTCTGTGTGGAAGGATGCTATTTCCTGAAGAAGTCTCTAAGGTGTTATGTCTTGGAGCACAAAGCAGCATGATGTGGAGCTCCATTATCACCAGCACAGCTTTCAATCATCAGTGTAAAATAAAGCCAAAGCCATAAATTCAGTAAGCTTTATCATCAACACATACAAATTATTGAACATCTTCCCTGGTTAATAGGCTACACAAGCATGTTTCAGAAACCCCATATGGAGGATACTCAGAAAGTTACATTTGAAGCAGGAAGTCTTTGTAATCTTTTGGAAAATGAAGAACCAATCCATTGAGTACCAGACTGAAAAGCTCAGTGACCTTCACCTCCCGCTCTGGATGAGAAGGAAAAGCCAGAGAAACAGACAGACACAGTTTTTGATTGGTCTCAACACAAGACTGTCTTGAACGTAAGGCAACTGCCCATTCTTAAGAACAAAAATAATTTGAGAAAGTATGCATGCAAACAGTGATCCATGAATCCCATGCAGATTTGCTACAGAACTAAATTGATCAGGTTTGAGTCTTTGCACCATAGCCAGAACTCCTACCACCATGTGTGATGCTCTTTGTTCAGTCCAGTCACTCAGAAGGCATGAAAAGATATAGTCCAGATCTTAACAGAGCTGTGCCAGAAAACCAGCCCTATACTCTATGCTGACCTTCAAGATTTTTATTTGGTTTCCTAGTGGTTTTAGCTGTTTCTTTTCTGATCTGAAAGACATCAGTATAGCCCTTTTCCAGGATGCTCTCTGAATGTGCTTACACTTTTTATCACAGCAACTAAACCTAGAAAAGATGCAGTAGACAACTGCACGTGAAAGTTGAGACATCTCATACCCTAATGATGCAGAAAAGTAACTTTTGTACTGACCAAGGGTTCTGTATTTGAGTAAAATACAATGGCTGGTGTTTACTTGACAGAAACAGGTGATTCTATTTAAACTAGACAGGTTGCAATAAAACATTTGAGCTACCAGTTGCTGACTGCTTGCTTCTACATTCCAACCACAAAATGTTGGTACCTTGACAGTCATTAACCACTTCTAATGCCTCAATGAATCAGCCATGCTGCGACAAAAAGTGAAAACTACCACTTTGTTTCCCTATAAATGTAGATTGCAATACCCAAGACAGAAATAAACTAAGCACTGCTGCTGGGCTGCACTTCTGAAAATTAAGTACTCCTGAGATGACTGAAAATTCCTGCAACCTGTATTTAAGCTAAGCACTTCTCTTTCCATGTCACAAAAGACTTTTTGGCATTTTTGTAGTTTTGATATTTGCTAGTGGGGTTTTCTAATATAGCTAGATCTTTTCAAAGAAAAAAAATCTTGGTTTTTAGTTACTACAGGAAGCGATTAACCTTTACTCCTTCTGAGTGATATTTCAACCAAAAAAAAAGAAAAATATTTACACTGAAGGCCCTACTAACAACAGCACAAGAGATACTTTGTTCTCAAGACCAAGTGTGAAAAACAAGAAGATAGATCAGGACTGAGCTGTCTGGGCACTTAAAGAAGCATCCCTACCCCAGATCTAGACTGAATTACATGGGAGTGAAGATCTAGTAACACCTTTTTCAGTGGCTAAAGAAGATGTCTGCCAGAAGCCTGTCCCAACCATCTAATTCACAATAAACACAGCCTCAGTGTGGTAGACAATATTCCACACCTCAGGCTACAGATTATTTTTTATTTATAAAATTTACCTTTGATATGGTAAACGAGGCAATATTAGTATTTCATATTAATATAAAAGAGATCAATTTAATAAATATTGCATTATCTGCAGGTATTTTTAACAAGATGCACATTGTGTTTGTAAAAGCTATACAGAGAATAAGATTAAACACTGTATTTTAAGTTGACAATAAATTGCATTTTAATAAGTCATACTGCATAGGAGCCATTGGTATTATTGGACTATACATACTTTAGTATTCCTGGCAGTGAGGAAGCAATAAACCTTTTTTTTTTTTTTTAATTTTTTCAATTTTTCTTTAAGGATGAAGACCAGGCACATTAAATGCTTAGAACTTTAATTAGAAAAAAGGGACTTTTATAAGACTTGAAAATGCAGATACTGTTCACTGAAGTGGCTATACTTGAGGACTGTATAGGAAAAAGCCTTCCAAATGCAGAAAGACTGCAGAAGCAACTTGGTGTGCTTACAGAGCTCTATTCTCCTTCTCTGTGCCCAAACTTTCATCAATGTGAATATAAATTTATTATTCTAAACGCAGAAATTCAGAAGATATTAAAATTAAGGATATCATACCTTGTCTAATACATAGTAAGACTCTTACTTGCCTTCAAGTTAAAATTTCCTGCTTAGGAGTAAATCTATTTTTATACTTTAATGCATAAAAGTTGTTAAGCATAGACCATGCAGTATCCAAACCCACATCAATATAGTATATCATGGTTCCATTGTACAATAATACAGATCTAGACAGGTCTGTCTTTATCATGATTGATTATTCTCAAAAAAAAAAAAAAATCTCCTTCTAAGCATAACTAATTGTGATTACACTGCAGAGGCAAGAGGTGACTTTCTCCAAAGTTAAATAAATTGTTTTGTAGGCTGCAACTATAAAAACATAATATCTGTATGAAAATGTATGTTGGCCCTAAAAACTGAACTAGGACCTTTATGCAATGCTTGTTTAAAAAACAAATAAACAAACAAACACAAAAAAAAGATCCCAGCAAAAGCAAGAGAGCTGACATTAAGTCCACAGGCTTAGAGCATTTAAATCCTTAGCTTAATGTGAGATATTACTGGATTTTTAAAGGTACTGAGTAGCCATGATTCCATCTATTCCATGAAAGACGCAGATGTACAAAGAAAGAAAAATAACCCTACAAATCTCAAAGTCAGGTAGCCAAAAAATAACTCACCAAAATTAGCAGACACTTTAAAATGTAGGCCTCAGTGATTTGACTCTAATTAAATGGAATTTGAAGTCAGAGCCAGGATTAGAAGCCACAGGGGATCCTTTGATCTCAGTTTCTCAGACTAGGCNCTAGGCTGTTTTTTGCACTACCGCACTTTCCCTTCACTTCAGCAACTCTTATACTGCTTCTTTAGCAGAAGAGCCAAATCAACTAACAGGCATGTGGTTGGGAAAAAAATTTTGGCACCTCTACAAACATCCACAAATGGCATTTTCTTCAACAGATGAATACTGATATTTCCAAAGTCACTAGTCCTCCTAAAGCTTTGGTCTGATGGACCCTCACAGTCCATGATTTTCTGAACATTTTATACAGGTATTTACCAAGTATTTTACACATCAAATTCTTCACAATTACACAATGGCACATCAAAAATATATGCAATATGGCATTGCAGAAGACAATACATAAAACCTTAAAATGGTGACAATATACAGGTACTACAAAACTAACACTCTCTATAAATGTACTTGAAGGACATTTCATACTCTGCCTTTTTAACTAAGCATTTCTCCTTCTGCCACAAGGCCCTTTTCCAAAATTAGTACAGACATTAGGCTCCTGAGAAATAGCATGAGGAATGTTGAGCTTGTGAACTTCAGATATGCATTTTGATAATTTTGAAGGGACAAGTGTAAAAGTAGTCTTTAATAATCTCGCAGCAAAAAGGATTCACATTTCATCTTCATATGCAAAGAAATAAACATGTAAGAATAGAAAATTTTAACTAAAAAGAATTTGTCAGAGAAATATAAGTGTCAGGAAACTGTAACATAGTAATAACACAAAATTTAACAGAAAGTTAACACTTACTATAAAGGCCCAGATCCAGTGGTTGGCACTTTTTATGACACCTCCACTACAAGAAATTGAAAATGGAGCTTCACAGAGCAGATAAGGTTACAGGAGAGTGCTATGGCAGCACAGAAATTGTGAAGATATCCCCAGATCACCAGCTTTCCAAAAAAAAGTGCAGCCTTAGAGGGCTGAAGAGAAGGCTTTCAGGTACCTTAGCTCTCCCTACACCTGAAAGCAGATGTATTTTAAAAACTATTTTAGCAGCTATAAACTACACAGGAGCATCTTACTGTGTTACAATAGACCCAGAATTATTCACTGTGTCTCTCCACCACCATCAAAGGTCATGAAGGCTATTTTTTAAAGTTATCTTTTTAAAAAAATCTGATCATCATTCTCAATCTACTAATATAAGTGAACTTTAGCAGATAATCATCATTAAATTACTTTCTGAGCATTCTATTTTCCTCAAAGATAAAGTTATTTGTGAAGCTACTGAACAATGTATACAAAGATTGAACAATGTGTATTAAGCTATTCACTTTGGACTGGATCTGTACAGGCTATTTACAGGCTGTTCAACAAACAACTCACTGGTTTTCAAATCATTGCTATGTGATATGGACAAATGAAGAAGATATTTTCTCAGTGGACAGAGATCTAACAATGAATTAGTGTTCTTTATTTTCTGTGTTATAAAAATCTAATTTTAGTGCAACTACTACAACTTGATAGGAACATACAAGAGTGACTAACAGCATAATTAATTTGCAACATTTATTTGCTATTTATTGTGCTGGTTCTACACATACAGTTATGCAAAACATCAATAGATGTCCCTCTCAAGAAGCACAGTAGACAGTCAACATTCTTTTGTCATAACTTAAAAAAAAAATCTTTTAAAGATATAGGAAAGACTGAACACTTTTGTGAGCCAATTTTTGCTAGCATTGCAACTTCTACTGTGCTAAGAAGTAGAAGTAGTATCTTAAGTTCAAGAAATGTGGATTAACTTTTTTTGTGAACAGTACTGATAGTCTAGCTTCCAAAAATTTTGTTGCACATATATCTGACAAGCATTTTATCAGATCAACACCATCTGACACTGTCAGGAAATTTTTATGTAGTTTAATAGAGAGGAACACACACCCACCCCAGAATATTCATGTGTACTTTTGTAGATGTGCTTTACACTGTTTGCTTACTATATTTCATACTGTTCAAATCTATTCAATACTATTTCAAATCTGTTCCAACTCGTTTCCCTCTGAAAACTCAATAACACCTGCATTTGCAGGTTTAGGTTATACAAATAATAAAAAAGTGCTATTCAGATGCAAAATAAGTTGGCTTCTGGCTTTAAAAAATCAGAGATATCTTCTCTCTCGGAAGGCTATGTCAAAGTTCAGCTAGCTGATCTTGCAGAGGTCAACTTGTTTAAATCTGTACTAGCTCCACTTTCTGACAATCTGTACTGTAAATCTCATTAGCCAAATGATACTCAGTTTGAAATATTAATATCATGGTCATGAAAAGGGCAACAAAATTTAAGATAATGCTAGCCTGCTATGTCCTTTTCTCTGAAGCATAAGCTGTTGCTATAGTTCTGGTGATTTTAAATAACTATCCATAAAAGAGTGACCACTGTATCAAAAGAAATGCCTTAAAACTCTTTCCAACCAGCCCAGTCCATTTGCTAATTATGTGTATTTTCCTTATTTGAAATTAAGAACGTGAGTCTGAATGGCATTGAAAGTTCTGCCAAAAACATACCAAATACAGACATTCTCCATGGCCAGTTGTACATGGCCTTACAATATAAGACGGCTGTAGTCATCATTAGCCAGGGAAAGTTATTCAATCAACAAACACAGAAAGAGGGAGTCACCTTACAATCATTCTTTTTGGAACAACTTAAGAGCAAAAAGGAGAGTTTATCAAAGTGTCTTGGCTTCTTTCAGGTTAGACTTGTTTTTGTCATCACTTTTAAAGACACTGTTAGTATTAAGGGTCACCTCTCTGAAAACTGACCTCTCCAGAGAGGTTTTCTTGACTTTGACAGCAATACAAAGAAAGGAACACTGCCTGGGAGAGAAAGAGAGAAACCGCAATAAACAGTGGTCCGGTAAGTCTGGTATTCTAACCATTGTATATAACAGTAAGAATAAACTGAAAAGAAAGGCAAAGGGGAAGGTGAAGGCAAAGACGAAAGCAAGCCAACGCAAGGAAAAGAAAAGAAAAGAAA
>VZZY01018492.1:0-16244 GCA_013400335.1 Eurystomus gularis
TCATTCTTAAAGTCAGCCCAGCCCTCCTGGGCCCTTTGCTTTTGAGGGCTGCTTCCCAAGGGACTCTCTGAACCAGCGTCCTCAATAGACCAAAGTCAGCCCTCCAGAAGTCCAAGGTAGAGGTCTTGCTGATGGCCCTCCTAGCTTCACCGCATATTGAAAATTCTATCATATGGTCACTGTGCCCCAGAAGACATCCAACCA
The DNA here is from genome assembly GCA_013400335.1 of Eurystomus gularis. NCBI lineage: Eukaryota > Metazoa > Chordata > Aves > Coraciiformes > Coraciidae > Eurystomus > Eurystomus gularis. Next base: position 205 of record VZZY01018492.1, read on the forward strand.
CTTACTAATGGGCTGGAGCAGGTCTTTAGGACTAGGAATCTTTGTACTTTTCTGTCTCTATGCTGCCACTTGCTGTTTGGATATCCTGAATTAAACATTCAGTTGTGTGTGTCCCCTGTCCCCTCATCCCCTCCCCGCCTTTATCTGTGCAAATCCTTGAAAATGCTGCTTTGTACCTATTCAGAGCTTCCGTTTAGGAGCAGGTTTTTTTAACAGCTGCCCAAGATGACAGATGAATATTTATCTCTCTGTGGTTTAGTAGCATAACTGTCCTCATCTTCCACCCTGCAGGTCAAGTTCATACGACAAGGAAGCTATTAGAGAAATGGAGGGAGTGGGCTGTGGCTGCCAGATGGCTGGCTGGCTATCTGTCTGTCTGTCTATCCTTAGATTGTCTGTCTGTCTGTCTGTCTGTCTATCTATCCATCTCTCACTCCCTGGTGCTAACCCATCATGCAGTATCAACTTTGCGCGCCAGTGGGAAATTAATTCTCTCCCCTGCTTCTAATCAGGGAAGTGGAAAGTTGTTGTAAGTTTACAGCTACGCATCACCAAATAAGCCCCAAGAAGAGGGAAGATAGCCATACTGATGTTAAGCGATTTGCTCAATGTCAAACGGCAGCCAGTAGCAGAGCCAGAAATATGACCCTGGGTCCTGCACAGTGCAGGTCGTGAGTGGCAGCAGCACTCACAGGCATTGGAAATTGGAAGGGGAAGCAAGGAACCCACTGGAATTGGAAGCAAGGGTCAGGTCAGTAACGCAATGTAACAGCAAGGGATTCCTGGTAGAGGTGGAGCTGTATCAGATTTGCTCTTTTGCAGCTACATTTGCTACTTTAAAGTTTTGCATATACTTCTGGAAGTGACTGCCTGCTAAGGAATACACTTGAGTATTCAATGCCTTGTTTTTCTGCTGTCTAACAACACCAAGAGTAGCCCATACAGAAGCCTACACAAACTTAACTATTTGGAAAAGACAAAAGATCATGTTAATCCCAGGAGGAAACAAAATTACCTCCCCACCCCTTTCTGTGTTCAGGACAGAGGGCTGAGTACAAAGTATCATGGATATAATTTAGGAAATACAGGTTGTAAATTCTTATTTAACACATTATTTTTAGAATACACTAGCCCAAGCCTTTCTTTTGTGTAACACCATCGGATTCCGAGGTCTTACAGGGGAACATCTCGCCCTGGCAACCCTCTCTACCTTCCTATATATAGTAGTCGTAAGGCAGGAACAGTATGCTTGAATTACTGCTAGCATGCGCGTGAAATATATTAATGTGGATCTTATAAAGGCTAATTTTGGAGGCATATAAAAACCTACACATTCTTTTGAACAATTAGTTCTGGCAGCAAGCCCTTTAATCCAGTAAAGCCTTATTATGTCAATAACAGACCTCATGCAACATGCAAATCCTATAGCTCCTGTAAAGCAGCCCACATAAGAGTGAATTAGGTGTGAAGAACATGGTGCAAAGTCAGGAGACGCACACTGAGTCAGGCTTCTCTCCTTCAACATCCACGTGCTCAGACCTCACTGCAGAAAACAGGACACCCTCTACGGGCTTCAACAGGCATAGTGAAAAGCACCCTAAAAGGAGCTTCTTTCCAGTCTTGGGCCACCCAGACAGTTATTCACTGTATCCTATCAATGGCCAAAGAAAAGCCTCTGCTGTTGCAATAACAGAAATTACAACATGGTGCAAGAATTACGACCTTAGAGTGAGTTTCCAACCAAAACATCCTTAGGCAAATAGTCTCCTTTTATGTTATCGGAGCTACAGACGGGAAGCAATGAGATTTGAGCAACTCTGGCTTCTTCGTCAGACCTCTGGCTAGAGGTAAGATAAAAATGAAGGCTAGGAGAATACAAAACTTTTGAGCCCCACCGTGTTTCAGAGCGATATAAGGGGATGTGCTGTCCCCATTAAGACAGCCCCGTGTGCAGAAATGAACCTAAGCCAATGCCCTGCCTGCCACAAATGTGTAGAGAAACACTGTGTGGATTTTTTTTTTTAAACTGAAAAATAAAAAGGATACTGCTATTGTGTTTTGAAATGTTATGATCTTTAGCGTCAACTCCCTGCCTGGTTAACGTTAATGAGAAGGGCTGAGGAGGTATTTCCAGGGGTTTGGTGACTTCTTTACTTCAAATGCATTTTGGTTTGCCTGGGGTTTTTTTGGCGGCAGCACCTAAAAGCCAAAAGGCCCCATGGCATCCCCAAAGCCCATTGGGACATCTGTTCCAGAGAGGCCAGTGCCAAGACCAGCACAGCGGCCACTGCTTCTGATGAACACCTTGACTTCTAACACATCCAAAGCATGATGAATCTCCTTCCCTTTTACTTTCCAGCATGTTCACTCTCATCCCAGCTTACAAGCTTCTCCCCTCATTGCATCAGATTCAGCTGTGCAGAGAAGACTCTGACTTGCTTTGTGGAGGGCGTTGGACTTGCCCTGCAGAGGGCTGGACTACACAGAATCATAGAATGTTCTAGGCTGGAAGGGATCTCTAGAGGTCATCTGGTCCAGTCTCCGTACACAAGTAGGGACATCTACCTAGGTCAGGTTACTCAGAGCCTCATTGAGCCTGACCTTGAATGGCTCCAGGGATGGGGCCTCCACCACCTCTCTGGGCAGCCCATTCCAGTGATCTATCACTCTTGTGTCAAAGAACTTTTTTTTAATATCCAGCCTAAATCTATCCTTTCCTAGCTTAAAACCATTACTCCTTGTCCTATCACTACAAACCCTTTTAAATAGACCTTTCCCTGCCTTCCTGTAGGCCCCCTTCAGGTACTGGAATGCCACAGTAAGGTCCCCCCATCTCCAGGCTGAACAACCCCAACTCTCTCGGCCTGTCTCTGTAGGAGAGGTGTTGCAGCCCTCTGATCATCCTTGTAGCCCTCCTCTGGACCTGCTCCAACAGGTCCATGTCCTCCTTGTATTGGGGGCTCCCGAGCTGGACACGGTACCCTAGGTGGGGGTCTCATGAGCGTCTTTCTGTAACTAGCATATATTTGCTTTCCAGAATGTATTCTGGTATCAAGCTAGGCTAATACACATCCAATTACCAGTGAAACTGCTTTACTATTTACCAACCTATTATATTCTCCAGTCAAAGGAAGGTGCCAAGTATCAAAGGAATCTAATATACTACGTAACCATTAACATGAGACTTGCTTAACTTCATAGTATTTTAACAAGGTTTCAGCTTCCTGATGACATTCCTCTACAGTTTCAAGGCAAAACCCCAGATCTCTAAAACATAAATATATTCCAGAGGAGGCTGGCAGAGAGAGGAGAGGAAGAAGGGATTTGTCTTGTTTTGATTTGGCTCCCTCCAGCCTGACTGGAGGCAGAAATAGACACATCATTTAGAAAACAAACAAACAACAACAAAAAGAACCAAACTACATTTTATCAGGAGTGACTTTGCTCATTTCAATTTGAATGGAAAATGAGCCTTCTTTGGAAACATAATGCCTAGATCAACAAAATACATTAGATAACACAGGGACTATTACCAAGTAATGTCCCTCAGAAAGTATTCATCTGAGTTAATTCTGTTTCCCAAATGAAATAAAGTTCAACAATAAATAATGGCTAATGTGTAATTCTATGTAAAGTCAGGACCTATCTTTTCTTTCATTAAACTTTGTACAGTGTATGTGATATGCATTTTTAATACCTTTAAATAATAAGGAGAAATAGTGCAGTCTAAGACTGACAGGAAATAGTCTAAGCACCTAATTTTAGGAAACAGCCTATAAATGAAACTTCAAGAGGACATAACTTCCTGATTAAAGGTAAACTGTTATTGTCACAACCAGAAAAAAATTTAGCATTATGACTTATTACTCTAATTTCTTACATTTCTTACTATAATTTAAGAGTATCACAAAGACAACCAAAGAACGACAGCCTGGGATTTCACCGTACTACATTCTGCTCAACCACTGCAAAATAAACACTAATAATCTAGAATTTGAGGTATTAAAGCAGAAAATGGCTCCTCTTACAAGCACACATCTACTTCAGATTTTTGACAGGCAGCAACAGCAAATGCATTTCTGACTCTCCATTTTCTTGCTGGCTGGTTCTTAAACATATCTCTCGCTCCTCCCCACCCATCACTCCTGACCCTTATTTCCCACATGCGGTATTTCTGTCCTTCCCATAAATCTGATGTGCCTGATAGACCAGGCATGCAGGATGCTGATTAGCGCTGTCAGCTTTTAAGTTTCTCTAACCTATTTCTCAGGTAATATTGTACAAATGCCTATCTACAGCCAGCACATGTGGCAGAAATGCAGTAGCTCACCTCTTACTCCAGAAATACCTGCAATAAGTCAGAGAATAGCTCTTAGCCCAGATATTGAAAGGCAGGGAGGGGCATAACAGCCTGGCTGAAGCTGGAACTTGAACCCAAATCTCACTGTGTGCTTGTATTCTTCCCTGCAAGCTCATTGTGGTGAAGGGTGGTAGTAGATTCACACAGAGAAAATAAAAGGCAAAGCACAATGCATGAGCTTATGCTGGCAAACAGGAATGCAAATGAGTAACTCTACTCACATGAGCAGTCTAAAAATCCTGAATCATGTTTGTGTTCAAATACTCCCTCCCACGGCTGCAAAATGTGTGAGGAAGCTGAGAAAAAGTCATCTGCAAGTACAAGGATTCACACCACTTAGAGTTGCCCTTGTTAAAAACAAACTGTATGTATTTACCAAATGAGTATACAAGCAACCTGGGCTGCCTCCCTTCCTTCAGTCAATGCACAGAGACCAAGCTGCTCTGGAGCATGTCAAGAAGGATGCACTTTTTCAGCCAAGTGGGCTGAAACAGCTTCCACTTCCACTTGGGGCATTCACTGCAGAAAATATCTAGTTTAAATCACATTTTATAGCTTGTGTCACACTGACAAAATAATTTAATAGCCCCTTCTGGCTTTAAAATATCTTAGTTAGGGAAACCTACCTGTTGCACTATAGGTGGTAAACCCTTCTACCAAGAGAAGAGTAAACTTGGCCACAAAAACCAGGGCTTTTTAAAACCCACCAACGAAAGCCCCATGTAAACCAGTGGGTGAGAAGTTTATGTCCTTATGAAAGAGCTCAGATGAGCTATGGTAAAGTCTTAGAGCCTGGAACTCTTGATCAGTTTGTATGAAGCTCTAAAAGACTACATAAATAGCATCTCATCTGAAGAGGAAATCATACATAAAGAGGAACAGATTACAGTATGAACCCAATTAAACTCTACTAAAAGCTACAAATACCTGATCTACCACAGTGTTTCAGAAACCGAACCCTAAACATGAAAAATCCAGCAAGAGACAAGACCAGGTTCAGAAGCGGAAAAAAAAAAAAAAGGGGATGCCGGTTCCTCTCAGTCCAAAGGTATCTTTAAAAAGCCATAACTGCACTTAAAATCTGCTTAGGGGACTTATACAGCAATACCAATGAAGTATTGGATTTTATGGGTTCCAACTCCACAATGTACTTAAGCAGGATGACTTGTATGCAAGTTAGGATTTTATCTATCCCTACTTTACATGCAAAATCAGCACCCTATGTATTATTTTCCTCCACATTGATGTTTGCACATGACACCTTTCCTGAGAAGCAGACATCTTTGAAGGTGAACTGCTGATCCACAGCCTCACAATCCACAGCCGGAACAGCAGCACTGAGGCCCCTTGGACTTTTCACTCAAAGACAAGCAGCACAAGGCAGGTTTCCCACATGGACACAAGACTCAGAGATACCATTGAGAAAAATGTCCCATGATCCTTCAGGACCTGTGCTATATTGCAATGCTCAGTGCTTGGTCCTGGTTAGGTCCCAAGTACAGCACTTCTAATGGTGCACCGGACACCATATGAAGGAGCAAACTTTCTTTTGAGTGTTAGGTAGCACCCCTGACATTTGCAACGATTTCATTTATCAATTAGCGTGCAAAGTCCAAGGCAGCTTCAGCACAAAGTGGTATTATCGAGCGCACAGGAGGACGGGTCTGTGGCACGAGGATGCCAGGTACAGCATTGCTGGTGCTTCCACCCCAATGGCACATCTGGGTTAGGAAAGTCCTAAGGACAGTGGCTGCTGCACTGCTACATTGCCATGTGAGCATACACAGCTCTTCAAAGCACCTGCATCTTGATAAAAGTTCTCTCTGCCTGATTGCTCCTGTCCTTAAAAAAAAAAAAAAAAAAGAAAAAAGACCAGGTGAAACTTTCTCTGGCCTGAGGGGAAGAAGCCACAATGTTTCCCCTTTAAAAGCAAACTGACCATAGGAAATTCATTACAATGTAGAATAACTAAGCAAAAGGGCATTTTTTTCTTTCTGCTATAGTGCACAGACATGCATGCATACACATTGTATATATGTCTTCCCCAAAATTTTCAAATAGGGAACACACTTCTGTTTTTCCTCTGCATGTGTAACATCTCTCCACCAGATCTGGCTCTAATATTCTGAATTTCTCAGCAGTTTAAAACCTAATTAACAACAACAAAAAAATCTACTTAGCAGAAAGATGTTTTCGTCTTTATTTATTGTCAAATCTTTCCACCTCATTACTGGTTTCAGATGCAAAGTGTGCAACACCTAGGGAACCAGTGACAGATTTAAGGGGTAGCCCCTGATGCCCACGCGGTGTTTCAAACTAGCCCTTTGGGACCAGTATAACAAACCAGGAGGTTCACAGTTTTCCAAATTAACACAGAGTAACAGCTTCTCCTTTTTCATGCAGAGCCAGCAGCAGAAAGCATCCAGCTTCTGGGGAAAGCTGGTGCTCCAATATATAAGTGCTCCCAATCAGTAATAGCAGAGCTTTCTGGACAGCTTTTCTATAAAGCCGTACACAGCAGAGAGCTAAATAAATCCTTTTTCTAGTCCTCATGTGAAGTGACCTGCACAACTTAAAATGCAGCTTTATTATCCAGTAAAACCTTCCACCGCACTGAATTTCCCTGTGTGTTCGTGGACACAGAGATAAAATGTGTGTGCACATGGGCACGCACACACGCAGCCTTACTGCATATCCTCGTGTTTCACCATCTGGCATTGTTCTGTGGATTAATAAAAAGAAAGTTAGGTTTAAAATACCATATATGAACCCAAGGAAGGATAATTCTTCCAGAATGTTTTAACCACCTACGTGGAGGCGCTACGAGAAAAACAAGGCAAGCCAACTAAGACTACGGGCATGTGTTAAGAACATGTTTACCAAATCAGTGGATGCAAAAAGTTTCAACAATGTATTTTTTGTGTAGCATAAGAAAGTTGCAAAACAGTATGATTCTTGAGTCTAGAGGAACTGAAATATGTCAAATGCTAAGGTGACAGAGAAATGTCAAAATAGATGAGAAATTTCACATGCCAATGACAGAACAAAAACTAGCTGAGAGTAAGTCAGAGACAAAGATGAAATGCCAGATCGCCTAAAGCTAATTATCTGGACAATTAATGGAATGCCTTCAATTTTTTTCTTTTTTTATTAAAAGCACAGTCTACTGAAAAAGCACAAAGCTATTTGCAAGAGTCTGCACTGATTTCCTCGCAAGAGGATGCTGGCAATGAAGTGGAAGAAATTCTTACCCTGGAGATCACTAAGCCAGTTGCTAAACTACAACCATGTCACCTAGTACCAAAACCATACTGAACCCTTCCTTGGGCTGTCATCGGTGTCAAAATTCAATCCACATTTCATTTCCCAAGATGATAATTTGATAGAGATCCTAGATAAGGAAAAATATTTGTGTGTCTTTGATGCTACAAAGCAAGACACATACAAGTCAGTATTTCTATACCTTGACCAGCCAGAAATTAAATTTAACTTCCTCCTATTCTTCCTTAATTTTATCATGCACTAGTTTTCAGGAAATTCCTACATTATTCTGTATTTACACACTCAAGTGCTAAATATGGCTCTTTCTGTAATGAGACTTCCTAAACTGGTCACAGACCAGCCAGATGCAAACACCTACTCACTCAGTTAATATGAGGAAATACAAAGATGTTTAATAAAAATATTTCACTTAATAAAAAAAAAGGCTAATCTCAAATACACAGAGGCTATCTATGGAGAGTTACCTGAACCTTTTTCTACGTTACTGGTATAGGACAATGTTAGTATCTGGAATTAGAAATACCTGGCAAGCTTCCCTTCTAAGCACACATTTGTGACAGTAAAAAGCACAGAGGCCACATTGTTTTGAAGACTCAGTACTGTATTTTAGGTTCCCTTCCCCTTTAATGACATCCTGGAAAAAATGTATGCATTTACCACTGCCATTAAGCATCACATCCATCAGCTGCAAGACACTTTATCCAAGACAGCAGAGAGTGGAAATAGATGTGATCCAACCCTGGTGGAAGCCAAAGGGCTTCCCTGCAGACAGTCCCTTCAAATATCAGATGTGTATTAAAGCACCTATCTTGACTGAGCAAAGGCCCACAGTGCAAACGCCCGAGCCCCAGGAGGGTAAGCAGCATGGTCATTGCAAGCTCTGCTTGCCAGCCAGCTCAGACCAACCAGGAAAACTCCTGGAGCTGGATTTATTAATTTGGGTTCTGGCATGGACTGATGTATTTATGTTTCTTTCAGCAGTTAGCTAACCCCTTTGCCCTACATATAATTAATTTTGGACGTTTTTGCATAATTTAACAGCTAAAAATGTACCTTGATCCTCTAATGAGAATGACTTTCAGAATAGAGATCAAAAAGCCAAGCTGTTTCTGCTTTGTGCTTAAATTCAACATCATTGCCTTGAAAGGTAAGAGCCAACAGGACAGCACTCACTACAGAACGGACTGCAATCTGCTGAGCTTCTTGGGACAGACCCTTTGGCACGTTAACATCAGGTTAGCACACTGTGCAGAGATTACAACTGGTTTTACAAATACAATTCCTGAAGGGGCATCACATCTTAGCTGAGCGGAAGGCAGCCAGCTTTGCAGCAGGGAAACTGACTAACAGGCATACTAGGACAGAGCCTGTGCCTTCAAAAGGTGTTTTATCCATCCTTGGATGGTAGAGATAAGATGATGCACTTCCTATATTTCTCCGCACAAGAAGAGCTGGAAAAGGGTCTGACATTTAGGGGTTTAGAGCAGACATACTACCTCAGGTAAAACCTGTTTGACAAGCAAACACAGCTTTGCTGACTGGTGGGTGAAATGGCACCGGGCACCAATCTAAATTCCAGAGTAAAGTGATTTTAGTAAAACCCCAATGAGTTTTACAAACAAGAAGAATACATCGCACATTACCTAAGAGCAACAGCCTTTGTCCTTGCTCCCTGTAAAACCCCGACTCCCAAACACAGTGGTCATAGCAATTCAGAGAGGGGCTGCAAGCAGGACGTATATTCACCTCCTTTCATCTCACACTGTTGCTAGAACTCAGGCCACACTTGATTACCACCTCCAGGTAGGGCTACATGCAGAGAATATCTTGGATCCATGGGTTTAAAAAGTACACGTCACCAACGGGAAAAACACCTTAAGTGCTTTTGGTCATTTGTTAAACATTAGGACACTTTAAAAAGTATTTTATCTTGCTAACATTTAAGGGTTTTCCAGGCCCTTAAAGAAAAATCATTAATATTTCATCTTTAAGATAGGCCAAATCTCTCTTTTTTTCCATTTTAACTGATTTTCAGCTTGGTGATTAATATCTTGGTCAGAGACATAAGCATAACAAAAACTCTTAATGTCATACCGGTATTCAAAAAACGTGCTTATTCTGTTTTCAGCTTTTATTTTGGTTTGCCAAAACAAAGAAATCAGCTGTTTCTCAGGGCAGAGCTGACAGACACACTGATTTTCAAAACACAAATACGATGGAGGCTGATGCAAAAGCAGACATAGACAACAAAGTCACAGTGCTTTGTCCTGAAGGCTAAAGTCGAGGCAAGAAAGCGGGGAACAAAGTGCACTGCAGTGTTTTTTAAGGGGAAAAAAAAGTTGATAGGGCTATCTTAGCTGCTAGAGTAACATTTTCTGATCTTTGCTCAAAAAAAGATGATTTAAGGATCTGAAAGATTCTCCCCTCCCCCCCAAACAGTGTGTCAGAATAATGCAATTTCTGCTGACCCCATGGGAGGCATGGGAATCATGCCAATCGATCACACTCATGCCACAGTCCACCCAGTGTCTAGCATATCTGTGCTTTTAAAACTCTTGTTTTTGTGAAAGATGTTTTTTCCTTTATCTCAGTCTTGAAAGTGGAAAATTTATACGATCTGCATCCATACTTGAAGAAGCAATGCAGGGGGAAACATCACTGCTGGACTCCAAATTTCTTTACAGGCTTGACAAAAACCAAGCACTTGCAAAACACAAGTGAGTATCAGCTGGGTGTTGCCCTATGCTTCGATTCCCCTTATACCAAACAGAGGTTAAAAGACTACTGAAAGATGTACTGTAGGCTTCTGCACTACAATACATCCATCTCAAGATCCTGCAAGACTGAAGCTTTGGTAAAGCAACAATTTGGTATTTAAATGGCGATTTGTTCGGACAAGGTTTTCAGGAGGAATCCTGCACAGCGGCTGTTCCCAGTGAGCTCAGCACGACGCAGAGTGCTCATTTTATCCTTCCTTTTCAGAGCCTTAAAAAAATGGCAGCTCTCTCTAATTGACTACTTCTTGCATATCTCAGGGGAGTTTTTTCTATTACAAAGAATAACTTGTATTCTCCTAAATCTCATAGATTTAGGAGAATCAGAGGAAGAGACAATACATGAGAGAGCATTACTCCTTTTCCAAAAATTCTGCCAGAGTGGACTTCAGAAAACATGAACATTTTTAGACATTTTTAACCTCCAAATGAGGGGAAAACAAGAAAGGTTAAAAAAAATAAATATGCATGCACATTCTTTATTAAAATTATTAAATTCTACTCACAAAAATAAATAAGGTATATACACAAGAGGTGGCCAAAATTATAGCCCTGTTGTCCCATTAATCATAACTATTCCTGAAGTCTAATAATGTTATCTTTGCTTCCAGCTTATAATTTAACACAAGCACCTTTTTTCAGTATGGGAATCAGGTACTAACACTGTCTCTTTCAACCTCTTTTGTGCTTCTAAATTAGAAAACCCAAATGTCGCTTTTCTTCAGATACGAAACATAATCAAGGTCACCATAAAATAAAAAGAGCAATTAACTTTGCAAGAAAACTGTTGTGCAGGAGTGAAATATAGTATTTGAAAAACTGGCTAAAAACTAAAACTGTTCCTATGAGTGACATCCTTTGTTCAGGCTAAAATGACAGAAGGCAGCTCCAGAGATTCCTGTCAAATTAAAGAAGTAATGAAAGATATTTCCCCCACCCACTAATTTGTTTGCTGGGCTTTTATTGCTGCAAGGTAGGAAGGCTTGCTGTTTTGATAGCTCTGATACTGGAAAGCTGACTCTGTCTCCCCACCATCTTCCACCTCCCCAAATGAGCCCTAAACAGCTAATAAACTTTAGCACAGAATTTCTCATTTTGTTTCCTCTATCACTCAAATGACAGAAGTTCTATGAATTCTCTGAAAAAAGTCCAGAACCGAGTTGCCTTAGCTGAGGAGACAAAGCTAACATTAAGTGTTTGGAGTTGATAAGTATTTTAAAATAAAAAATTACCTTGGCTCTAACCCTTCTTTAAAATCCAAGCCAAGATTTTGTAACTTGGTAAAATTAAATGTGCTATCAACACAAAACTGACTATACTACCCAGCAAAGATAAATTATCTCATTAGTACCACAGAAATCAGATGAGGCGTGCATAGTAAGTGATATACTAAACACAATTATAAAACCCTACTGAAGTGATGTTAGTGACCTGACAAATGACAAAAAAACCCAATGAGGCAATGCAGAATCCAGCCTGGAAGATACACTGATATTATATCTATGCAGCATACATCAGATACAAAAATACTACTTAGCTATTAGTACAAATTCCATAATCAAAAGCACTGGAAAAATTAACATGCAAAGAAGGGGATATCTTCAAGAGAAGCAGAGCTACCACTAACGCAGCAATCTGCAGTTGCTAGGATGGAGTGAGCAGGTTAGGAGAGCTACCTTGCCACATCACCCACCTCTGTCCCTGCAAGCACACTGTGCTGATCAGTTGCCAGACATAGGCGTGTTCTGACTTTTCACATATGCAGTGATACTTTGCCAATATTAACTATGATAAAAATAAAGAACAGGGGAAATATATGACTCAAAGAGATTGTGGGGAGTCCCCACCCCCCTATCTCCCATCAGCAGTACCAGTGATCTAGACACCTCCCGACCAGCATTTATCCAGCTCTCCTCAAATCCCTCCCTGGTGCCAGAGATCCCAGCACTGCTGCTTCTCTTCCTTCGCTGTTGCAAAGCTTTTTCTTAAAATCTAACCTACATTTTCCTTGCTGCAACTTACTCTGTATCCCACTCACACCAGACAGACCACAGGTTACCCCCATCTCTCCAGCAGGCTTTTCCACCTTCCAGGCTCACATAGCTTAGCCAAGAGACCCAATGACAGATTGCATTACTTCAGCTTTATGTCCTACATTCTATTTTCTAAATTCCTTGTCATTCTTGTTGTTAACTGTCGCCCTTATATTTTTCTTGAAGAGTTGTGCCCCAAAGCTACCTGAAAAGGATTAATTCATGCATCATACATACAACACTGTTCACATCCAGCAAGTAATCTTCTTGCAAAAGTACGCCACTGTCAACTTGCATCTAGTTTGTGACACTTTCTAACTTTCAGACTACAGAAGAGACACTTAGGAGTCATCCCCTGCTTGGGCATCCCCTGCATGAGAGCATGGTCCTCAGTGAAAGCCAAGTACTGGTGGCTGCAGAAAGACCTTCGTAGGGCCACCTCATCTGCAGGTACAGCTCCAAAGGAGTGCTTAGTTCCCCCTTTCACCATCAGCCTCTAACTCCATGCTTGGCAGCCATGGCAAGCATAGATGGAAGACAGAAGAGCAGCCTGGACCCCAAATCAGACTTGAAAGGACTCAGCAAACATTCATAACAAAGCAACTTGTTCCCACTGAACCACTCAGCATCTCCCCAGGAACCAGAAAATGAGAGATCTACGCGATTTGGTCTCTGCTTGAGGCAGAAGCTCTGCACAGGGGCTAGGGATGGCTCTTCCCAAAACACAACCTTGATGGCTGGCTAAAAGGATTTTTTTTTTTTCCTTCTGACTTACATCTAACTTTTACAGTGAATATGGAAAGCAAACTCCTTTTCAGGCTACAGTGCTAAAGAAGCCTCTTCTGGTTTGAGCCTGTTCTCTGCTGTGTCTCATACCTGAAATAGCATTGCTGAATGGGACTTGAGTAACATGAAATATTGGACAAAATAATACAAAAATCTGTTTAATTTGATAAAATCAGGTCAAATCAACAAATATCTGTATCTGATACAAACAGACTGTTTGTACATTTTGTGGGAATATTTTGTTACTGAGAGCCTCATTTTTATAGGAAAGAAGACAAGAAGACCACCTGCAGTAGACAGTAGTCCAAATGAGACAAGGCATTGTTACAGAATTCTCTGCCATCTTCCTCTGCTCACCAACCCTGGTCATGTAAAAGAGGCGGGAACAGGTGTGAAAAAAACTCTGTATTCCTACTTCATGTTGCTAGCAAAGGAGAAAAACACACTTTTTACATGCTGATGTCAGAGGATCCCTCCTCCTCACTCACTGCAATCGGCCTTTGGAGCCAGAGCGGACTGTCCCCGCGGCAGAGCGGCAGAACCAGCGCTGAGGGGTTTGTTTTCCTCAAGCCGGGCTACACGTGGGGAGTGGTGCAACCCCCTCCACTGCTCGGGCATCCCTGGCGAGGGAGGCAGGCCAGGGCCAGGCCAGGGCAGAACCGCAGCCGCAGCTTGGGATTTGAACGCCTCAGGAGCAAACTCGAGGAAGGGAGCGTGGCGAGTCACCGGGGCGTGAGGAGATGCTGTGAACGGTTGGTTGCACAGGCAGCAGCAGCCATGGTTGCAACCCAGGCAAAAACTGCTGTTAAAAGAAACATGTTGACCCAGATAGAGGGCCCACACAAACATGCAGGTGTCCAGGTCTCTGGCTAGAGAGTGCCAGAGCCTGGCACTTTTAATGGAAGGTGACAAAAACAACACCTGTGTTCGATGTGGCCAGGTAAATGATTTGCTCAGCCTGCTGGCTGAGTTGAAGGAGGAAGTGGAAAGATTGAGGACTGTAAGAGAGTGCAAGAGAGAGAGAGACTGGTAGTGCCAGGCACTACCATCCCTGGGGCAAAGGCAGCAGGTAGAGGCTCCACGAGAAGCAGAGGAACCCCCACCCTCTTGTCACCAGGTAAAAGGAGCGGACCTAAGAGATGGGGGGAAATGGAAGCAGATTCCTTCTCAGAGAGGCAGGCGAATCCCCTTCCCCCACCTCCCGACCTCCCTCACCTTCCCAGTTGCCCTTACACAACAGGTTTACAGCTCTGGAAGTTGAGGGCCAGGTCAATCAGGATGGAGAGGAAGGTCCACCTGGGGAATCACACAGGGTGAACCAGTCACCCCCACAATTTAGGACTAGTTCAATAAAGAAAAAGCAGGAGGGCACTGGTAGTAGGTGATTCCCTTCTGAGGGAAACTGAGGGCCCTATATGCAGACCAGATCCGTCTCACAGGGAAGTCTGCTGCCTCCCTGTGTTAGGCTCGGATTAGAGATGTTATAAGGAAACTCCCAGGTCTCATAAAGCCTTCGGATTATTACCTGCTTCTGGTAATGCAGACTGGCAATGATGAGGTCAAGGAGAGATGACCAAAGGCAATCAAAAGGGACTTCAAGGCACTGGGGCAGATGCTACAAGGATCAGGTGTGCAGGTTGTGTTTGTCTCAATCTCCTCAACTGCAAAGAAAAATACTGAGAAATTTAGAAAAACACAACAGATAAACANGGAAAAAGGATCCAGGGACATGAGCTGGCAGAGCTCACTGGGCAAGCTTTAAACTAGTTATGAAGGGGGTAAAACCAAATCGGATGAAGATCATGGAATCATAGAATTGTCAGGGTTGGAAGGGACCTTGAAGATCATCTAGTTCCAACCCCCTGCCATGGGCAGGGACACCTCCCAGTAGATCAGGTTGCTCAAAGCCCCATCCAGCCTGGCCTTAAAAACTTCCAGGGATGGGGCTTCCACCACATCTCTGGACAACCTGTTCCAGTGTCTCACCACTCATGGTGAAGAACTTCTTCCTAACGTCTAATAATGAATCTACCCACCTCTAGTTTTGATCCATTCTCCCTAGTCCTACCACCACCTGACATCCTAAAAAGTCCTTCACCAGCTTTCCTGTAGGCCCCCTTAAGATACTGGAAGGCCAGGTCTCCTCGGAGCCTCCTCTTCTCCAGGTCTAATACCTGTGGTGGTTTAGTAGAGCCGCGGTGGCTGCTGGCAGCTGAGCCACGTGGCCACTGCCGCTGCCCCTCTGCTGCGGACACAGGAAAAAAAGTTTTAAAATGCCCTTTTCAGTTGAGATAAGGAAAGTTTAATAAATAAACACGTAAGAAGCAATCACAGTAACAAAAGCAATAACAACAGTTTCTTACTGAAGCAATACACAGCAATATGCAATAGTGGGGACAAACGGAGGGAGCAGAGCAATCACACACCCAGAGTGTCCTGCCGAACCCAGAACTGGCCCTGGGGCATGATGTCAGCATGGTATAGAATAGCCTGGCTGCACCAAATTAACCCTGTTCTGGCCAAACCAGGACAACACCCCAACTCTCTCAGTCTGTCTTCATAGGACAGGTGCTCCAGCCCTCAGATCATCCTCTTGGCCCTTCTCTGGACATGTTCCAGCATGTCCATATCTTTCTTGTAATAGGGGCTCCAGAACTGGACGCAGTACTCCAGGTGGGGTCTCACGAGAGTGGAGTAGAGGGAAAGAATCACCTCCCTCGACCTGCTGGCCACGCTTCTCTTGATGCAGCCCAGGATACGATTGCCTTTCTGGGCTGCAAATGTGCACTGATGGCTCATGTTGAG